>JASCZW010003962.1:0-157057 GCA_034211315.2 Aedes japonicus
CATTCCTACCCGAATTATTGTAATCCCTAACCTCGACCAAGTCGCGAGTTTTTCGGCTTTCCAAAATTAACATAGTTAGTAAGTTATTGTCATTATAAAAATGAAAAAGAAGTCGGCTCCGTTATGCCTATGGCACTTGAGCCTCTCAAATAAACGAGTAAGTTAAAAAAAAATATATATATAGGTACTCTAAATGCTAAAATAATCATTACAGCATAGAGCCGATCTTACGGTATAAATGGATGGAAAATTAAGGAACTTAAGACGTTTGCTATAATGTAAACAACCATTATAACATGTTATAACTCTGTAGTCTAAACAAGGCATGAACAAGGCATAATAGAATGATTGTAGAATATGGAACTTTAGACAAGATTTCATCTCCTTTCATATTGATGTCGGCTATTTAACCCTTATGCTCGCTTCATGTCCAATCACTACTCTTTGAACGCTCATTTGCCCCGTGTTAAGCAACAACAATCTCTGTGAATGTTGAAAAGGTTACCAGGACGCAGACAACACTATCTGGTAATGCGCTGGGCATCGTGGAGTCAGATCTGAGCTCTACGACTCCCCTAGGGCTCGAGGCAGACAACCCATTGTACAGGTTCGCGATATTTCGGATGCACGTGATCTGGAGTTTGTGAAACTCACCCATGTGTTTCCGACCAACACTATCCTTAGATTGTAGTTAGTCAATCATGTATGTTTACTATAAGTTTTTTTTTATCTGGGCTTGTGTGTTTTTTTCTCTCAAATATGTTCAAGTCAAAAGAAAACCAAAAGTTGTACAGTTATAAGTTTTTAGCCAATTCCGAATTTAAAATAAACGTGCTTTGGAATCCATATTTTAAACTCCGCCCATCCTCCAATTCGTTCAATTGTTATTCCTGTCTACCTCAGGACGGCCGCGAGTAATCGGTTCTATCCCCTTAATGTCAATTTTAAGATAATTGATATATCAATATGAAAACTTGGCTCTGTAAAGCTGATTCGAATGAGTCTGTACAAATAAATGATTTAAAAAAAAAAGTGTTCGACAGGATACCTGGGTACCCACCAAATTCAAATTATTGTAACGCTGGCAATTATTGACCGATTTTAATTACGTTGGCACCGTAAAATTCATAAACTTATTCGCTTCATGGACATTATAGACAATGTTTGTTTGGATTCATCTGTTTCCCGAAAATCCGGGTCTTTGGGGCTATGGTCCGGCACGGAGACACTATATGGAAACATCAATTGAATTTCCGGGGATGGATGTCACAATCTTTGGAATACTTCTTATTTCTATTTCTATTCCATTGTGAGCCATATGCCGACTTGTTCCTGGCACGACCATTCTGTATTAACCGGTTCCCGTGGGGCTAGAGTGGCCATGAATATATTTAGACCCTGGCAATATGGGTATCGAAATTCATGAAATTTTCCCAGTAGAATATTTTTCAACGTTCATTCCTATCATTCCGAAACATTCCCGTGAAATCTCGAGTAAACATGTACATTTTCAAAAGGAAACTCTGGCAATTTGTTGCAACCCATTAATCATTTTGCTATAAAAAATCGCAATGCATTACTGAAGTGAGAAACTCAATAAAAATTTATTTTAAAACATTTGGACCCAAATTATACATAAGTTTTTGGTAAGCACGCTGTACCGCAATGTACCGCGAAAGATCGAATAAAGGCTCCACCAAACTGCAGCGTTTTTTTTTGCCGCCGCGGCAGCGAAATCGCGGCGGAAAAATCGCCGCGCTGAGATTACATGGCGGCTTATGGGAGTGAACAAACCGACGCGAGGCGTTTTTTAATCGCGTTGGTTTGTGCGCTCCCATAAGCCGCCATGTAATCTCACCGCGGCGACCCCTCCGCTGCGATTCCGCTGCCGCGGCGGCAGCGAAAACGCTGCAGTTTGGTGGAGCCTTAAATTATCTGTTCCTCCCAGTAGCGGAATAATAGAAGTCAACATTGCTTGACGACTTTTCTTCCGTATATATTCTACCGATATGAATGGTCAAACAGGTTATCGATGAAAGTGGGTTGCCGCACACCGAAGAAAAAAAAACAACAGATCATTAATGGTATCTACCTCGTCTAGCCTTAACAGCTCTTCAGTGCTCATGCTTCCAGATACTCCCGGGCTTTTACTCTCCTTTCGCATTTTTTTCTCTCGCTTCCGACGTTCCTTTTCATCACGATCGTCACCCACTGTGACACCTTTTTTCATGAAGTTGAACATTTTTACAAAGTCGATATTTTGCGGATTGAATTACACTTGAATACCAAATGTAAACGGATGGCTTTTTTTAATGTTCTTTTTTATATATTCTATATGTTCCAAATTAATCACTTTTCTGTTATTGAACAAGTTCACATTGGATAGAATTTCGAATCGCAGATAACACACGTTTCACATTCGATTATCGTTGCTTGCAAGCAGTTACAAGAGGACGGCATACTTTCTCCGTCGCAGTAGTAGCCAACCGTAAGCGAACATCATCTATGAATCATACGACAAGTAAACACGATTAAATGGAAATTTTCCACAACCACATAGGGACTAACGGTGAAACCCTTGTACCTAACGAGTTATATCACATTTAAAGAGATTCACTTATGCGTTTCACAATCTTAATATTATAATTTATCATTCGCGTTACTGCCCTACTTCCGATCTAAACGATTTGACGCTATCACATCACCAACGAACGAATCAATGCTGTCAGATATTACAAATGTTATTCATATGAATTTAGAAAGCTGTTTGTTTGAAATAATAATAATAGTAGAAAAACAAACAAAATTAATGTTTTTTAATGAATTTAAATCATTACAATATTATTTATTGTATTGATAGTACTTTTAATTTATTGTGAACAAATAGTACATGTATAATTAGCTTTTTTATTTGAAAGACCATCCAGCGAATCTTGCGATATCTTTGGATCAACAAGAATCTGACAACATTGATTCGTCAGCACGAATGACTTTCTCTGGCGGAAAGTACATAAACATACTTCTTGGCAATAGACGATCGATGGGGAGTTCTATGTTGGGGGCGTTGGATGAAATTCATTAAAATAATACCCCACTACTGCTATCACACTCATTTAGCTCGAATGGCTGTTTTTTTTTGCTGTATTCACTGTTTCCAAAAGTATAACCCGACGCACAAGACACGCAAAATTTAATGGTAAACACAGTGAATTTCGAGATAAATCGAAATAGTTACTGAAATCACGAATTCACTTGAAAAATCCACATTAACTTCGCGACACGGAGCAGAAATTTTCACGTCTGCAATTGCAACTTGCTAATAGGGAAAACAGAAATGAAAGCAGGAGAGGATTAGAAATTATATTGTTACTAAAAATTCGCCCATTCTCGCGCCGTCCACTACCAAACTGCTCGACTGCACTCGAGTACCCTTTTCCAGCCATTCTCATGGGTTGGTCACCGTAAGTAAGAGGAAATGCTCTCGGCCGATAGTGAAAGAGCGAGAGGATGAAAACGCCGCCTGCCCCATGGTGCAGTTCTTTAGTATGTCAGAAATAAAAGTGTTCGGACGCGCCAAAAACCGGTCGAGAGTTGGAGAACAAATTAAAGATTAGCTTCGCGAGTGAAGTGTGGCCAGTGGAAGAGGCTAATCGATTAGCCGGCTAAAAGGAAGTACGGGTATTGGAGTTCAGGGACCATCATCCCGATTCCCACACACGGCGCCAGTGTCAATTGTCGTCGAACCGGTCTCCAATCCCCTCCGATAGATAGTGCGTCTCGACCGTGTGGGATTGGTGGTACGCGCATGTCTGACGGTCGTGTGGTAGTCGAAGGAGTGAAGTTGTGCCTCCTTCGTGCTCCTAGCGTGTGGCCGTGGATACCAGTCCTGAACGGCCCCACTAGTGCTCGCGAATTTCGAATGAAAAACCCCGCAAAATGTGGTCCGACCAAAAAAACTATTTCGCATGCGTCGGAATCGAGATTCCGAAGGAAGCGTAAACTCCCAGTGCTAACGTCAACCCCGGCGACGTCGCTGCATCAAGTTAGCGACGGCGCGGGCCAGCGTAACTCCCGAGACGGCAGAGCAGGCAGCCCCTGAGGGTCTTTTAAGGTAAGCTGTATTACCCTCATTGTTATAATAAGAAACCCGTTACACGAGAAGACTTATATGTTGGTTGTTGGGGACATAAACGCACCACATATTCAATGGAAACACAAGAACAATAGCTATGTATCATCATCGTGGAAGGCCGATATGCTGATAACATTGTTGAGTTCATGGAATGCAACGAGCTCACTCAGCTCAATGGCATAACCAGTACACTTGGTCGTACGCTTGAACCGTGCTTCGCAGATCTACCCTTGACAAGCATCACTGTTGTAAGTGCTACTGCTTTCTGTAAGGTTGATCCCCATCATCCTCCATTGCAAATCCAGATTTCATTTGAAGCCATACGTTTCGCACCCCGGCGAGAGATAAGTCACTTTAACTTGAGCAAACTATGAGGTTATTGGTGTCGAGTTCTCAGCAGTGAACTGGTATCAAGTTTTGGATTATAGCGACATTGACGTTTCTGTAGATATATTATATGACGTGATAAACGATATCGTTCAGTCATAACCGGAAAACCCTGCCCCGTCATCCTAAACATCCGATTTGGTTCACACAACAACTCCCGAGACTGCTTCGTAGGACAGATAAAGCGTACAAGAAGTTCAACGTACCTCTCGTACGTCTGAACTTCTTGTGCGCTTTATCTGTCCTACGAAGCAGTCTCGTGAGTTGTTGCGTGAAGGGAAAGGATTCTCAAGGATCAACTTCAGAGCCATACGATGAAGTTCATGCACTCCAGTCAGCATGGGTTCCTTAAGAATGAATCGACTCTATCTGCGTATCTGTCAGAGACGGTGCAGAAGTTCAACGATGTACTGGATAATGGCAGTCAGGTAGATACAGTATGCTTCGATGTGGCCAAAGCGTTTGATAAAGTCCCACACTCTCTCTTACTTAAGAAGTGCTGTCTGACGCTACTATCAATCTACTGCTCACGTACCTCTCAAACCGGATAGGGTCTATCAGGTTAGACTGAATGATGTGTCATCTTTGCCAATCTACGCTACTTCCGGTGTTGGCCAAGGATCTGTCTTGGGACCATTGCTCTATCTACTGTTTTTCAACGACTTGCTATTCAGGATAGAAGACTGGTGCTGGGCATTTGCCAACGAAAGTTCACGACTCAGTGGTGTGCTGATGATGGGCTCACTCTCAATTTGAGGAAGAGCAAGCACAACACCATCTCGCGCCAGAGATGTCCCGTTGAACTATCGTATTACGTAAATGGAATGCTGCTGGAGAAAATATCGGAGATACGTGACCTGGGGGTAAAAGTCAACACTCGATTGAGTTTTAAGCCACATATTGACATGATTGTACGGTAAGCGGCACGACTGTCAGGGCTCGCGATGAGGATCTGCAGAAGCTTTAACCAACTTGAACTATTAATGCTGCTGCATTGTTTTCGGGAACATCGGCTGCAATCCAAAATGAGTTAGTGGAGATACCTGGTTCTGTCATGTTGGTGTAGATTACGTAGGACGTGGAACAGGCTGAATTCGTTGCAGTTACATATGGTTGACGAAACAACTGACATTTCCAGGAAATCGCAATTGGCTTCAACGCTACGCTATGAGCTTGTTGCAAAAAATCAATGTATTCCATAATAAGCTGGTTGCACAATCTTACGACGAGGAAAGAGAGGGATACAAGCAGTCGTGAAGAAATCTTTTCCATATGCTCATATCATCCATTGGGACAATTTTCTTTTTGAAAGTATTTACTTTCATTTTTTACCATCACTGACATTCTACAACTATAAGAGCTCGATTACATCGAATGCGATAAGAGCATCAGGAATGCTTGTGCTAACATCAAAGACTTGAAAGATGAACATAAATTCGCTAATATTTGCGAAGCATGCGTGGAGCTGGCAGGTTGTAGCAGCAATGACCATCTTCATTCGAAATACAGTAGACTTTACATGATACTGATAGATCGCATCATCGAAGAACCAGATGTTCGATTTGATGACCTCAATAAGCAAAGTTACTTAAGTTATGTTTACGACTGTGAAAAGTTAGGACTCTATACCTCGGATTTCCCTAAACATTACATCAACCAACTCTACTGTCGTTTTCCGGTTTTCGATCAAGTGAAGCTGAGCAATGAATTTCGCCTGCTATACCCAAAATCCGAGTTTACCGAGAAAAATTTACCCGACGTTATGGCAACACTGATCGGCAGCAACATCGAGGACAATTTTCGGAGATGACACCTCTCACTCGACTAATACTTACGCTTCCGTCGACCACAGCATCAGCAGAACGAAGCTTTCTGATACTCCGAAGATTGGAAAATTTCCTGAGTTCTACGATGGGAGAGGAGAGGCTGGAATGGCTGTCGAAAACACATTACTCTAAATCAAATCGCCGCAGCGATTTCATGGAGAATGTGATCGATCGATTTGCTCGTCGTACAGAACGTACACTGATAGGCAAAATAAAGTGCCCACCTCATCGTTTTTCAATTTCTCTCATTTACTTGGTTCAATTTAAAGTAAACACACTGTATTTTTTTTATTATCTTATTTTTTATATTCTTTTGATGTTGCACTTATGGAATACTGCAAAAATAAGGAGTTTTACTTCAGGCATGGTTAAAACACCAAACCGTTCTACACGGGAGGCTCTTTGGCATGCAAACACAGCGCAGCGTGTATCAGTATCACCACTCCGCGCCGGTGCTCAACATAGTACACGCAGGGCGAAAATCAAACCACCGACACCAGTGCCCGTGCATTTTTCTTGACCCCGGTGGTTTGTACTTCGGCAAACGGGGAAGCCGAGTGTTTCAACTTCGGCAAACAGGGAAGCCGAGTGCTTTCAACTTCGTCAAACACCGTAGCCAAGGGATTCAATTTACGGATACACTTCGACAGCTCCTTTGCTGCACGGACCTTCTTGTCGTGGGGGATTTTTGCTTGTTTTGATATTTTCACCGTTTCATTTAATGCGTTTGCGTGAATTTGACCATTTTCCCATAGCTTTTCTGTCAAATTTACGTCAACGCACCCACAACGTATCAATTGTAGGTGACCGTTAAGAATGTTGTGGTGAATAATATGCACTGTGACTTAAGACTGATATAAATATTGTGCTCCAGAAATATGCGCATGCCATGTAATGAGGGGACATGCATATTATTCTATATTATGATATCTGATAACAATGATGCCGGGTATTTGCATCTTAGCAACGTAGAAGTGCATCATAAACACTGAAGTTAAAAGCAAACAATAGCAATAGTTATAGCAATACGCTAATTGTGAAGAGCAATACAATGGCAATGCGAAAAAAAATGTTTCAAAATACACCCTACAGGCTACCAAAAAGGTATCCAATCTATGTGTACGGTTTATTATTTGAGAATGTTCTTACTAACAAGAAATGCTTCGGTGAAAATCAACATAACTATTTCATTTTTGTGAAAAAATATTTTTCAGCATGAAGTAACTTAATTATTAATTGACCGAATTAAGATCTGTAAGCGCCACATTAAAGATAATTGTGTGTTTTAAAACGTTTGAATCTTAAAATTATTGTAGTATTGTTGCTTACCAAACAATACGGTTAGTTTGAATGCGAGAGCAATCATCACAAAGTTTCGAAAGATGCGGAGTGCTCCAAACATGGCCATTTTGTTTGGAAAACGTGTTTAGTCTTATTGTATATTTGAAATCTAACACATTTCATTTTGCAGAACATCTATTTATTCCCGTTAATGGATTTTTAGTTTACTTCAAAAATATAGAGAACGTGTTGATTACTGGCAAATATGCAATCATTAAGCCAGTGGTCTTTTCTGAAAGACTTAAACAGTCTATATTTTTTATTTGATGATTTGTTTGTTCAGGCTCAATCCTATCTTATCTAATAGAAAGCAATACAATACAGAGTTCTGGTGAGTGTGAGTATTTTACTGGAATATCTGTAATTTGAAAATGAGAAGAAAGATTAGTACTTTCCATTTAATTTCAACTACCTTTATTGCTTATCTTGACACATACGAGTATTTCGTCTACAATGTATTATTTATATACTTAGTGCACTACACTGAAGATGTCTGCATAATCTAGACGAAATACGCGTATCTGACAAGATACTTTAAGCAGTACAGGTAGTTGAATTAAATGGAAATTAATAATCTCTCTCCTTATTGTCTAGTTACAATGCAGAGTAAACTTTTTGTATTTTTCACCAGATCATCTTCATAAAAACACATATGAAGATTTCCTTCATTGTGCAAAACAAATTTTATCGCAACTTTCTCCTGAAGTTATTTATTATGAACTCAGAAAATGAAAGTATAATACTCACAGTCTTTGGCGATAACGAAACATTGCAGCTTATTTTTTGATAAAACAACTAACCTTGAGCTTAACCAGATTTATCTCATTAAAAACCAACAGAACTGCTATCTAGTGTTTTATTAACGAATATTTACGAAGATTTCTGCGTAACTGAATCATTGACTCAATTATGGAAAAATGAAGCATTCCACACAGTAATAGAATATTCACTTTTCATACAATATACACTTTCCAATAATATATCTGAGGATGTTTATAATAATTAATGCAGATTATAACAACATTAAATTCGAATTCAATTTTGTGGACTGGCATTCAATATTGAAGAACGAAGAAAATGTCGATATTGCTGTCAATAAATTCTATAACATAAATAATTGTACAGGAAACTCCTCAAAAAAGAAGAAGACGCCAAAGAAATCCTAAATATCCAAATTTGTACGATAGACACATAGATACCTGACAAACTGCAAGCAAAAACTCATAAAACTCATAAAACTTACAAGAAAAACAAAAGCGAAGAGTATTTAGAAAATTATCTTGACATATACGATCAATTGAACTTGGCCAGCAGTAATGCACTGGATGAATATAATTCAAAAACTGAACTAGAAATAATGTCTTGTCCAAGGCGCTTCTTCAATTAGGTAAATACAAAGTAAAAATCATAAAACTTTCTTACGGTTACGTGTCTTGATAAAACTTACTCGGTAAATAATTGTAATGTTTTTGCAACTTTCTTCCAAGAAAAAAATCCAGTGTTTTCAAGAATTATTATCGTGAATCAACTCCATGCGCAGGATATTTGACAGGCTCTGGAAGATTACGATGCCTCTAAAGGTTCAGGTCCTAATGGACTGCAATTTGTAGACTTTTAACTGAACGATGGTCTTTTCAAATCTTCACTGTGAAACTGTTAACTTTGCAATTCCTCGGAAAAATAACACATAATGTCAACCCGAAATCAGAACATTTTAAATTTAAACTAGGTATAGTTGACGAAATAAATAAATAAACAAAATGGGCCTTCTTTGCCGCTACGATCGTTACACAACATACACAGTTTACCATATACACGACATTGATTTGACCAGTAGTTGTATAAAGCCAGGGAATATGGTTTGAGAATCAACTTCTTGATGGTATCATACACACAAAGCTGCAGCGTATTGCTGCACACTCAAAATATCACTAGTTATGAAGTTTAGAGCTGCTTCCTCCTCAACGTTCCCGTCGTACTCAATTGACTCGTCCATTTCTTCAACATCCAGGTCGTAATCTATGAAATCAGATCCTTACTGAGCATCATATAAAATTCTGCCAACTTTGAGTTAGTTTGTTTCATTGTTGGTGGTGATGGATTGTTGGATGGGTCTATTTCAAAAGTTTTTACTCATAATATTTCGTCTTTTAAGGCTTTGGCAGCTTGAGAAGCATTGTAATCATATCCTGCCAATGTTCGCAATACAAACTTGGAGTCCATTAGGTACTGTAACGCAAATAGCAATCAGATTCCTTCGATTAGCGGAGTCCACTTTAATGTATATCATTCTATCCTTCAGTTCATTTATAATCTCTGTTTTCAATGCCAATGCAGCTTTCTCTACATCCTCTGGAATGGTCCTGGCTAATACTGGGTAGTTTTTAAGCGTCTTTGTCAGAGTCCCTAGAAGATCCGCTAGACCAGGCTGATCGAGCATGTTGAAAGTAAGGCCACCTACCGTAACCATCTTTACACTGTACTCCACCAACAACTCTCTGCTATCGGAACGGATACTGTAGGAATCTTCCGTTTTGGACGGCGATTTTCAACCACTTCCTCATTAGTGGTCATATCCTCTAACTCATCAGATGCATCGTTTATAATTGCCTCTTTAAATTGTAGAAAGTGTTAACCAAGAGCTCTTTCAAACAAATGTTGCACTTTGGATGGTTTCTCTCGCCATTCCCCGAGAAGCACTCAGTAGCAACCTTTACTTCGTCCTTTGTAACCTTAGCATGTTTTTCTGCTGACATTTTCAGACGCTTTGCATGTGAGCTTTGCTACGAAACAAGATGGAACCAATTTTATAAGCTTCACTCACAGCAAGACGGAAGAAATTTTAAGAATTCCACGAAATAAGCGTATACTAAACTACTAAAAGAATCAGTGAACACTGAGCTTTTATGAATGTGCTTGATTCGATCACACGGGAACGATAAAAGTACCGCAGAGCGGGGCATTCGATTCAGAAAGGGAAGAAGTATGTTGTACTGAAATATTTATACTCGATACTAAGAATCCGCTCCATTAAATGACAAACAACCGGGAAAACAGGCTGGGTAAAAAGTCCAACATCGAAAAGGCGTACCCATTTTTCTAGAGATCAAGAAGATCAATTTCTAGGTAAAGGGTGTCCACGATGAAATTGCCACACTATGAAATTGCTCTAACTTTTTAACCGTTGGGTATAATTTAATGAAAATTTGGGTGGATTTAGTTCATAGTGCATTATTTACATCCTGCAAGTTTTAAAGTCCTGTGATTAAAACTCGCGGAAATGGAGTCGAAAGAACAGCTCGTGCGTGATAAAATCTTGCGCATTCATCACGAGAACAAGGATCTCTCGCATCGTTCCATCGCTAAAGCGTTGGGAATCGCGAATTCCACGGTGTCGCGAGTGATTAAGCGGTTCGAGGAACGGTTGACCACCGATCGGAAGCCCAAAAGTGAAGGAGAAAGTATTCCGTACAACACCAAAAATCACAACCGCGTAGTTGGGGCCTTCAACCGAAATCCGAACGCTTCCGTTCGGGATGTGGCTAAGAAGCTGCACCTAAGCCGACGTTTTGTCCAGAAGGCCAAAACTAAGGCTGGGCTTCGAACGTTCAAGGTACAAAAGGCCCCTAATCGCGACGAGAAGCAGAACAAGTCCGCCAAAACCCGTGTCAGGAAGTTGTACCTCAACATGCTGACGAAAGTTGAATGCTGCATCATGGACGACGAAACATATGTGAAGGCCGACTTCAAACAGATCCCCGGCAACCTGTTTTTCACGGCCAAGGATAAGTTCAGCGTTCCGGAGCATGTCCGCACTCAGAAGATGTCCAAATTTGCGAAGAAATTCCTGGTTTGGCAAGCCATCTGCACGTGCGGGAAGCGGAGTGCACCTTTGGTGACCCAGGACACGATGAACGGACAGGTGTACATAAAAGAGTGCCTCCAGAAGCGGCTGCTTCCTCTCCTGAAGGCCCACAACGTCCCAACAATCTTCTGGCCGGATTTGGCCTCATGCCACTACTCCAAGGACGTGCTGAAGTGGTATGCGGACAATAAGGTCAATTTCGTGCCGAAAATGTTCAACCCTCCCAACACTCTGGAGCTCCACCCCATCGAGAAGTACTGGGCGATTATGAAGCAGCACCTTCTTAAACGACCTAAGGTAGTGAAGACAGTCGAGGAACTGAAGAAAGTATGGGTTTACATGCAAAAAACGGTTGATTCACAGGTTGTGCAGAATCTTATAGCCGGGGTTAAGGCCAAGGTGCGGGCATTTGCGTATGGACTGTAAATAAAATACGAGTAAAAAGGTAAAATGAAGTTTAATAGTTATTTCTCAATCCCTGAAAATTTGATGGCAATCGGATGAAAACTCGAATTTTGCGAATCAATTTTGTATGTGGCAATTTCATCGTGGACACCCTTTATCAAGTTGCAAATAAAAGTTGGTTAGAAATTAAATGAAACGGTGAAAATATCAAAACAAGCAAAAATCCCCCACGACAAGAAGGTCCGTGCAGCAAAGGAGCTGTCGAAGTGTATCCGTAAATTGAATTCCTTGGCTACGGTGTTTGACGAAGTTGAAAGCACTCGGCTTCCCTGTTTGCCGAAGTTGAAACACTCGGCTTCCCCGTTTGCCGAAGTACAAACCACCGGGGTCAAGAAAAATGCACGGGCACTGGTGTCGGTGGTTTGATTTTCGCCCTGCGTGTACTATGTTGAGCACCGGCGCGGAGTGGTGATACTGATACACGCTGCTGCGGCGTTCAAATACCGCACGCAGTGTTGTGCGTGGTTTGGACAACCCTGTTTTACTTAAAGAAAAAAATCAATTTGTGTTGAAAAAAAAAACAGTGACAAAATAAAGTGCCCACTTCATTTAGGCTACAGAAAACATAAATTAAAGTAAAATAAAAGCATTTCAATAATTGATGTGTCCTCCTTTGGCCTTCAGGACCCCCTGCAGGCGCTTCGACATGCTCTCGACCAGGTTCTTTAGGTGCTGTGGATCTAGCTCTTCCCAGGCGCGCTCCAGGGCTTCAAAAAAGTTATTTTTATTGGTAACACCAGTTTTGTCAACCCTGGCATCGAGAATCGCCCACAAATTCTCGATGGGATTGAGGTCCGGGCTTTGTAGAGGCCATTCCAGCGGTTTGATCCAACAAAACCGGAAGAAAGACTTGGTCTTCTTGGCAGTATGCTTCGGGTCGTTGTCCTGCTGGAATACGAACTTCTCTTCGAGGCCCGTCTGGATCAGCGAAACCTCCAGATTTTCTCGCAGGATGTTGATGTAAGAATCTGCCGTCATTATCCCGTCGATTTTCACAATGCTTCCCACTCCACCCCACGAAAAACACCCCCAGACCATCACATTTCCTCCTCCATGCTTCATCGTGCCTTGGATGTGGCGCTCCTGAAGCTCCTCTCCCGATCTGCACCAAACACGAACCCACCGCTTTCGGTTAAACAGCTCGAATTTTGATTCGTCCGTCCAGAGAACCGTTTTCCAGAACTATAGGGGCTTATCAGCATGATCCTTAGCAAACTTAAGCCGTTTGGCTTTGTTTGCCTTGCTGATAAATGGGCGCTTCCGGGCACGTTTGCTATTAAACCCCTGTGCTACGAGACGGCGACGAACAGTTCGACCGGAAACTGATAACTGAAGGGTTTCCTGGATCTCGCGGACAGTTACCTTCGGGTTCTTCTTGACTTCGCGCATGATCTCGGTGTCCGTTCTCGCATCCGTTTTCCGCTTCCTGCCTCTACCAGGGCGATCCACCATTGATCCAAACGTTTTAAGCTTCAGAAGAATTTTGCCAACCGCTGCCTTACTGATACTATACTTCTTAGCGACAGCCCGGTGCGATTCACCGTTTTGCACATCACGAACGACCAATTTTCGGATACACAAAGGAATTGCTTTCGAAAGCACTGCGTTCTCCATTTTTTTCAATTGAATCAAATGCGATCACGTATACAAATGCACCAAGTTGAGCCGTTTGCTTCAAAACATGTCAAAATATCAAAACATAAACAATCGAGGGGTCTTCCAATGGAAACTTATCGAAAACATCGATTTTTGAAGTGGGCACTTTATTTTGTCACTGTTTTTTTTTCAACACAAATTGATTTTTTTTTTCTTTAAGTAAATCTCCTTTTTTTCAGTATTCCATAAGTGAAACTTAAAAAGAATATAAAAAATAAAATAAGAAAAAAAACTACACTGTGTTTACTTTAATTTGAACCAAGTAAATGAGAGAAATTTAAAAAAAACGAAGAGGTGGGCACTTTATTTTGCCTATCAGTGTAGAATTCCATTGCTGTTTCGATAATTTATATCAAGTTCATTAATGAAAATGGTTCTCAAAAACTCAAAGTTTACTATGTTTTATTTTCAAATCAAAATTGACGTCAGGGTTCGAAAGAAAGTGCACAACTGGTTAATTTTCTCACGAGACGTCACTACTATTCTCTGTAGCCTTACTAGTTAACTCGACTATCGCTTCCCTACGCATGGTCTACGCCGGGTGGATCTATTCTGCTTACCAAGGTCAAGAACAAATGTGGGAAAATCAGCGCCTTTATCACGTTTATGTCAGACCTACAACGAGAACTACAATGACGTGCTTTATCAGCTTTGATCAATTCAAAAGGATGATCCGAGATTAGCTGTTAACGTATTTGATAACTGATATTTAGAAATTATAGTTTGCCTTTTTTGTATTCTCGTTCGACTATAGCAACGAACGACAAGCAACGAAATGATATACGAGATATAATAATGAAAAATGAGAGTTTTACGCAAAAGTGAAAGAATATTTTGCTTTGTTGCCGGTGTCTGGTTTTATAACTGAGGCCCGTCCCCTCTTTCGATTTTTGAATCGTACTTTATTTGCGTACCTCTCTTCATTCAGGGCTATGCTATCAAAGTGGATCGGACAAGGCTTTTTCCAGTCCGCCCGATTATGGTATGGGAGACAGAGTCTTGCAAAAACTCGAAACGTTGCCGCTTTCCATGTCTTGCGTGCTACTAGCGTTCAATAGAAAGATGAGGATCCCGAAAATGCAGTATGTAGCAAAGTTCATAAGAAAGGACGTGTCCAAAGCAAAATTCTAGAACTATTTTAACCAACCACATGTGTAATGATACGTATAAATTAGATGATATCATTATTACTATAAACCAACGTAGTCCTACATGAACCTTGCGGTTATATCCATGATGTAACATGTAACCCACCACTTATTTTATCACTTCGACTATTACTGAGAATGCTGGAGGTGCACGGACACACACCTAAAATCTTTGTGAATCAGCTACGGTCACAAGTAGTTTGGTACGTTTGCTGGCCAAGATCTAGAAATTTGGGGTATCATCGCTTCGCCGATACAAGTGGGGGATGCTGCTGTCGGGATGCCTCACGGGATGCTCACGGGTTGCTCACGGGATGCCTCACGAGATTGCGTGCGTTACCGGCCCTGATGGCATCCCTTCACACCCTAATAAACAATGTCTTCTTGCAGTTACCACCGGGCTGCAGTTTCTCCTACGCTGACGATTCCAAAATATATAAAACTATAAAAATCGTATCAAACTGCACCGATCTGCTGAATATGTTGTGTATTTTTTCGAAATGGTGCTCAAGAAAGCTGATGGGCTTGAGTATCAAAAAATGTAACATGAGTTCACATCATCCGAAAAACGCACCAATCACCTTTGATTATGTCCTCTCCGGGCACATCAAGGATCTCAAGGTTGTTCTGGATAGCGGACGGACATTCAGACTTCAATGCCTCGACATTGTCGCCAGAGCTAATCGTCTTCGCCTTAGATCACTTTACTGCTTCACTCGCAAAAGCTATGTTTGCTGGAAAGCTTCACACAGGTAGCATCGATTGTCCAACGCTGTCGCAGTTAAATATTTACGGCTGTTCGCGACAGCGAAGTTTTCCGGATCCCAAACGTTCGAGCACCGCATTTCGGCCATGGAGGACCCATCGTTTTGTGTTCGTTTCTTTTCCTTTCCCACTCTTCATATGATACACACACACCTTTACTAACCCCGAGACGGCCGCGGGAAAACGGTCACCTTTTCCTACTAACCTTTTGTGTTCTTTTTTTTTTTTACAACGCAATTCACACCGATTGGTGGACCAATCCGGTGAGTCTTTTGTTTTGTGTCTAACTCCACAACCGTATAAAAAGGCGTGTATCGACGCAGATCAGTTCAGTCATCACTTCATCAGTGGCAAACAAGCGGGCGTCAAGTTCAGACGTGCTTTATCCCGAGTGTTTTTTCGAGTGCTTATATTCGACTTTCTCCTCCGTTTAGCGGCGCGCGTGTGCAAGAACACTTTTTTCGGTAGTGCTGTACCGATAGATTTTTTGTGCGTAATTTTAATTACGTTTCGCGTTATTGTAGTGCAGTAATTTTTACTTGGTGGTGGTCAGTGAGCCACATACGATGGCGTCAGGTTCGGGTTGGGACCCTGGGCGTCCCCCCACAGCAACGGACGGTAAACCAACGGTTCCAGAATGGATGGGTGGTGTCGGCGTCGGGCAGCTGCAGATTCTTTTACTGCAAGCAGCTGATGCTGAACAAAAGCTCTGCCCTTTCATCGTCGGGAAATCAATGCAGGATCTCGTCGGCGACATCGAAAGTACCACAACGGAAGCAAATGGCGCAAAGTATGTGCTCCGTGTACGTGATGCTATGCAAGTGCGAAAACTTCTCAACATGAAGACACTGTTCGACGGCACAGCGGTCAAGGTGGAGCTACATCCTATCCTCAACAAACGGCGTTGCGTAATCTCTTGCCGTGAAGTACAACACAAGAGTGAAGACGAGCTACTCAAGTGGATGGCGAAGGATGGAGTTGTAGCAGTCAAGCGGATTACCCGGATGCATGACGGCAACAGGATCAATACCCCAACGCTGATCCTTACGATGAATGGAACAACCATACCTGAGCACGTGAAGATCGGCCCACTGCGAATCAAGACCAGGATTTACATTCCTGATCCTATGATTTGCTACAAGTGCTACGCCTACGGACATTCGAAATTGCGTTGCAAAGGAGCCGCCAGATGTCGAAACTGCTCGAACGTCCACAATCTCGAAGGTGAATGTAAGGAAAATCCCTTCTGCTGCAACTGCCAAGGCCAACACAGTCCATCAAGTCGGAACTGCCCAACTTACGTCATGGAGAAGGAGCTGACGAGACTGCGATTCACCAAAGGCATCAATTATCAGGAGGCGGTGAAACAGTTGAAAGCTGGCGGTGGATCGTATGCTGCGGTCAGCCAAGTACAACAACGCCTAGTTACCGCTCGTGAACCGCCAGCTGAAAACCAACTACTGAGTGATAAGGACAAACTCATCGAGACATTGACGGAAACAATCGCCAAGTTAACTGCAAGAATTGAGGAACTGGAAAAGAAAAATCTCAACAAAAAGGAAAAGAAGCGAGCAAAGCGGAACCAGGCCTCAAAGCAAGAAGAGACTGCTTCCGAAATGGACACAGATTCGAGCCTCCAGACTACCGCAGCCGAGCATACTCCCTCCCAGGTAAGTGTCACTCGATTGAATTTAGGCGTTCCACAACATAAACGGCATCCAACAACCGAAATTCACCCCCCGAACCCAAAAAAATCACCGGATAACCACAAAACAGACCCCTTTCCCGCAAGTATGACAAAGAAAACCACCCTGAATATTTTAACCCAACCGCAAAGCTTCACTAACCCCTCTCGCTCGGACCCCTCTCACAGTCAACCCAACAATGGCCAACAAAACAAACCCTACAGATAATCAATCATTCACCAACCAATCATCGCCTTCTACCTGTTTTGCTTTGCAGTGGAATCTCTTTGGTCTCAGAGGTAGACTCCCTGAATTGCAACTGCTTATTGCAAAATTTAACCCAATAGTCATAGCCCTACAAGAAACACATGTCCCCAAGTCAAAAATTTCTGCAAATTTTATAAAAGGATACGAACTTTATATATGTGAAAACCCCGAAAATCCTCATTATACTGGTTCTGCTATCGCGATAAAAACCGATATTCCTCACCGTCGAATTGATCTCTCCTCTCCACTCATAGCCACAGCGGTTGAAATAGATTTCCCTTTTAAAGTCACGTTAGTTTCCATATATATTTCCCCATCTCAATCCTGTTTAAATCAAGATAGAACTAGATCCCATCTAAACACAATTCTCCACGAAGTTTCATCTCCCGTTATCATTCTGGGTGACTTTAATGGGCACTCTACCTTTTGGGGTTGTAAGTCCGCTAATCCCAGAGGCACAATGCTCGAACAATTCATTGATGAATCTGGTCTAACTCTCCTCAACGATGGTAGTCACACCAGAATTGATTACTCTTCTGGCGATTCATCTGCTCTCGATCTCTCAATTTGCTCCCATGACCTAACATCCCAGCTGTCTTGGCACGTCCATAATGACTGCTGCGGAAGTGATCATCTGCCTATTGTCATCTCTCTGAACCGAGCCCCCACAACAACCTCCTGCCGCCCTAGATGGAGGTACGAGCTGGCCGATTGGGTCAATTATCAGAACGAAGTGTTCGACAATTTCACCAACAGTCCACCTTCCTGCCCAGATGACTTTGTTCAAAGATTATTCAATATAGCTGAACACCATATCTCCCGGACTAACGGCTCTCCTGGTAGGAAGGCTGTTCCCTGGTGGAACCCAGAAGTTCGTGCTGCGGTCAAGCTCCGCCGTAAAAAACTCCGTGCTCTTCAGAGGATGGCAATGGGCGATCGAAAAGACTCCCCCACTCATGCAGAATTCAAAGCCGCTAGAAACGCTGCGAGGACAGTAGTCAAACGGGCAAAGCAAGACAGCTGGGATCAATTCCTTTCCTCCATTAATCCTGAAAGTACATCCAAGGAACTATGGGGGAAGGTTCATAGGTTAAATGGGAACAAAAGCAGACAACCAATCAGGCTCCGGATCAATAATCAAATTACAGACGACCCCTCCACTATCTCCGAACACCTTGCTGACCATTTCTCCAAATCCTCATCTTCCTCGAACTATTCTGACCATTTTCTTTCGCAAAAATCCTCTCAAGAATCATCCCCTCCCTGTTTTGATACTATCACGAATCTAGAGTTTAACCTTGATTTTTCATTTGATGAGTTAGAGTGGGCTCTGCAAAAAGTACATGGTTCATCTGCAGGCCCAGACGACGTTGGATACCCTCTTCTTAAGAATCTTCCCTCATAGGTAAAACCAGTCTTCTATCTCTGTACAATAACATTTGGAATAATGGCGAAATACCTGAATCCTGGAAGGAAGGTCTGATCATTCCACTGCCCAAGCCCGACAAAGATAGAAGTAGTGCCGACAGTTACCGGCCCATCACGCTTCTTAACTGTATAGGCAAGGTTCTTGAAAAGATGGTCAACCGACGACTCATGACTCTGTTGGAATCTCAGGGTTTGCTCGACAATCGACAGTTTGCTTTCCGCCCGCATAAATCCACCGACGATTATCTCACTGAGCTTGAGGTTATCATTGACTCTCACCTGGAGAGGGGAATGCATGGTGACGCTGTATCTCTCGATCTGTCTAAAGCATACGACCGTGCGTGGCGATTTCCCATACTCAAGTCCCTTGAGGAATGGGGAATCAAAGGTCGCATGGGTCGTTATGTACAAAGCTTTCTGACGGACCGGAGATTCAGGGTCAACATTGGCAATAACCGATCTGAGTTGAGATGTCAGCAAAATGGTATTCCTCAAGGCTCAGTGATAGCCCCCACCCTATTCCTTATTTGCATGCAATCCCTATTCAAAAATATCCCTCCCAATGTTTTCGTTCTAGTTTACGCCGACGACATAACCATCCTCACCTTCCATAGCTTTAAATCATTAGGTCGTAAAAAATGCAATCGGCAGTTAACACAGTTTCCAAATGGGCTGATGACCACGGTTTTACCCTTTCACCTGAAAAATCCCAACTTTTACACCTTAGTTACAATAGAAAAAAGATGAGCAAACTACCAGATATTACCCTAAATCAGTCCACCATCAAATCTAAACCTTCCCTCAAAATTCTTGGCGTCTATCTCGACCAGAAGCTTACCTTTAGTCACCATGCAGAAGCTGTGCGTAAAACCACCGAAAAGCGTCTACGTCTGATTAAAACAATTGGGTCTAGAATACCAAGTGCACATAGAGCCACCATCATTCGCGTGATAAATAGCTGGCTTCTACCCAAAATGTTTTACGGCGCTGGCCTATTTAGCAGAGGTGGTGATCAGGTGATCAAGAAACTCCAGCCCATGTACAACAGAGCTTTTCGCTACGCTTCAGGAGTTTTCGTCACTAGTCCCATCTCTGCTATCATGGCCGAATGCGGTCAATTGCCATTCGAGCATTACCTAGCGACCTGCATGGTGACTAAAGCTATCCGTTGGCTCAGTCATAACGGTCGAGATCAAGTCCCTCTCGTAAGAAGAGCTGCCACCCTCTTTAATTCCCTAACCAACCACGAAATTCCTCCAATAGCGTTATCTACCAAACCCAAAACAAGATCCTGGAACATACACCCCCTAACATTAACCTCTCACTTCTCCATCTAGTTAAAGCCAGCGATCCCCCATCCATAGCTCAAGCTCACTTCAACAAACTTATCCATGATAAATACCCCCAGCACAACCACATATATACAGACGGCTCTGTTGCTAATGATCAAGTCGGTTATGGCATCACCTTCGACTCCACAATTCCCCGTTTCAGTTCTGCTTTACCATCACATTGCTCCATTTTCAGTGCCGAAGCTTTTGCCCTAATGAAAGCTTGTCTCCTCATTCCACCCCCGATTGACTATCCCTCTGTTATCTTCACTGACTCGGCAAGCTGTCTACAAGAAATGAATTCCTCATCCTTGAGGCATCCCTGGCTTCAGCTGACCGACGAACTGGCATCGGCCAACGGGATCGTCTTCTGCTGGTTGCCAGGCCATTGTGGCATCCGTGGCAACGAGGAGGCGGACCGGTTGGCTGGTATTGGTCGCGAGCTGAACCCAGAGGATGTCCCCATTCCATCCCAAGACGCTGTAAGATGGATCAAGGAGAGGATTCGTGGAAGCTGGAGCCTCTCATGGTTCCAGAACAGACAGCCTGCCTTGAGAAAACTTAAAGAATCAACCCTTCCCTGGCCTGATAACAAAATCCCAATTAACCGTCGCAAAATCTCCCGCCTACGTATTGGACACACCTGCCTCACCCATAGCTACCGCCTTGAGAAAATCGCCCCCCCAGATTGCACCACTTGTGGTGTTCCTTTAACCGTCTACCACATACTGATTGAATGCCGTATATATGAAAACGAACGCTTGAATTCTAATCTGAGTGACACACTGGAGGAAGTATTAGCTACCCGTTGCGAAGATAAATTAATCGGTTTCTTAAAGGAAACAAGACTGTTCGACCAAATTTGAAAAATTCCGGTATGGGACGAATGACCATACGGTTAAAGTCCCAAATAAATAAAAAAAAAAAAAAAAAAAAAAAAAAAAAGCAGATCAGTTCAGAAGTTTTTTGTAAGCTATACAGTGAACATCAATAAAACGTTGTAAAAACGTAGTGCGAATATCAATTCTTACACCGAGCCCTGTGGGATGTAGCGAGTCCGCTACTCAACTTGTTGCTGCTTGAACTCCGCCGTTGCTGAACGTCGCTGCTACCCCATTCTTCGCTGCCGCTCAGAGGACCTTTCTGCCACTGCTGTCTAATCCTGCCGTCTCTCGCTAACTTCCATTTAAAAGAGTTGATTCTGGCCATAGTTCTTTTCAGAACTGGCCATCGGGAAGGTAGGCGACTGAGATACACAGGTGGTTCGGCACGTCGTTGTAAGTGTTAAGTGTGGAAGCAGGTCCCCTGAGTGGTTCGGCACTGTTGGTGTTGGAATCCGATCGTTGCTGTTCGCTGCTGTTGTTCCCGCTGTAAACGTTGGCAAGAGGAGCCAACATAGTGGTCCAATCAAACCGGACGAAGAAAAAGAACAAGAACTACAGTCCAAGAGAAGTGCTATAGCAGTGCAGTACGAAAAGTGTTGTGAACTGTTTGCTGATTGAATTTCTACTGCCACTGTTGATGTGAATTGACAAGTATGAACATGAAGTGTTTTGCTAGAACGCAAAAAGAACTGTTAGTAGTGTAGCTTGCTGAGCTAAAAGTGATGTGACGTGTTCCTAGCTGGTATCATGCTGCTCGAAAGTCGCTCTTCCGTAGTGACAACATCCTTCCATCCTGTGATGCCAGTAGGTCACGTAAAACTTAGTTGAAGAACTGTATAGTGAAACCAGCCTGTGTGAAAAGGCTTCAAAAGTGATCAATAGAAAAGAACGCTGGTGGTATTCCTGTGAACGAGTCGTGTCATCATTTCGAGTTTGTGATTGTTGCTCTACCGTAGAAGCGTTTTCCTCTTTCCGATGCCACTACCACGCACACCAGAGTCTACAAAAACGATAAAAATGGAGGAAGTAAAGACGCTTATCCATCAGCGCGGCCAGGTGAAGGCCAGCGTTACCACCATTTTTAAAGCTTTGGAGAAAGCGGAAGATGATCCCAGTCAGGTGAGTCTTCCCATCCTACGAGTGTATACAAAGAAACTTGAAACGTTTTACAACAGTTATGTTGCTTTCCATAAGGAAATATTAGCGAATACTCCATCCGGTAAGCTCGATGAGCAGGATGAGAAACTTTCCGAGTTTGAAAATCTTCACACAGATGCTATGATTCGTGTGGAGATTTTGAATGATTTCTTTTCAAAACCGGCTACCGTTGCTGTACCAACTACGATGCAAACAAGTTCTCCTCAAGTAATTATTCAGCAGCAGCCGCTAAGAGCACCCATCCCAACGTTTGATGGGCGCTATGAAAATTGGCCGCGGTTCAAAACGATGTTTCAAGATATCGTTGAAAAGTGTTCGGATTCTGATGCAATTAAATTGCATCATCTCGACAAGGCACTAGTTGGTGCAGCTGCCGGTATTATTGACGCGAAAACTCTAGCAGACAATAATTACAAACATGCTTGGGAAATCCTTGTTGATCGATTTGAAAATAAACGGGTGATTATTGATACCCATATTGGAGGCCTTTTGTCGTTGAAAAGGATGACCAAGGAGTCATATCGTGAGTTACGTGAATTGTTAGACACGTGCACACGGCATGTCGAAGGTTTAAAGTTCATGGGTCAGCAAATAGATGATACATCTGGACTTATTATTACGAAAATTCTTACTTCGTGTCTTGATCCCGTCACTCGAAAGTATTGGGAGCGTTCTCTTACGCATGGAGAGTTACCTGATTTTGAAGAAACATTGAAATATCTTAAGGAACAGTGTCGTGTCCTTGAGCGATGTGAAACCGATCAGCCTTCTTCGGATAAATCGCCTGTTTGTAAGTCCTCTCAGTCTGCGTCTAAGGAATTTCATGTTAAGGTACATGCCTCTACCTCCGCTGAAAGCAATGAATCTTGTCAACTGTGTGGTGGTAACCATTGCAATTACCAATGTTCCGAATTTCGTGAGTTGTCGGTGCCAGATCGAATATTAAAAGTAAAAGAATCACGAGTCTGTTTCAATTGCCTTCGTCGTGGCCACCGATCACTGAACTGTCAATCCAAGAATAGTTGTTCTAAATGTCACAAACGTCATCATTCGCTTCTTCATGAAGAGAGTCGGAAAACTGAGAGTACTGAATGCGTGACCCCAATACTACAAGAGCAAAATGTTTCCATCCAAGCGTCGTCCGCTCCTCCACCGCAACCATCCGTCCCTAGTACTGTGTCTATGAATGTTTCATCGACTTCTTCTTCAGCTGTTCTGCCCAATGCATTGCTACTTACTGCTGTCGTAAACATCCTTGATAGAAATGATCGTGCCATCCGTTGCCGTGCTTTACTTGATTGCGGAGCCCAGACTAACCTTCTATCCGTTTCGATGTTGCAGAAATTGGGAATCAAAGGTACCCCTGTTAATGCAGATATTGTCAGTGTAAACGGTACTCGCAGTAAATCAACATTACAAGTCGAAGTCAATGTCCAATCATTATACACTGAGTATAATGCCTCCTTGAAATGCCTGGTCACATCCAAAATTACGAATCCTCGTCCGTGTAAAACCGTCGACATTTCGGGGTGGAAAATTCCCTCAGGTTTTCAATTAGCTGATCCGATGTTTGGTACCCCAGCAGAGATTGATTTGTTGATTGGGGTTACCGAGTTCTTCCGTCTGTTGAAACCCGGACATCTTGTTATTGGCGATGGTCTGCCAGATTTGCGCGAAACGGAATTGGGTTGGGTCGTCACTGGCGAGATCCAAGATGGTGCATCAGCTATCGTAAACTCTCTACAGGTTAATTCCGTGACAATCGAATCTCTCAACGCATTAATAAAACGAGTTTGGGAGTTTGAAAAAGTAGACAGCCAACCTTCTTCCACTTCAGAAGAACAGGAATGTGAAGAGTTTTTTCGTCTGTCCCAGCAAAGAGATTCCACACGCAGGTTAATAGTTAAGCTACCACTCCGAACCACCCTCCACCAACTCGAGAAAAACAGATCGTTGGCTCTTCGTCGATTTCTTTTCCTGGAGAAGCGTCTTCGTAAACAACCGAGTTTGCATGTTCAGTACTCAGCCTTTCGGAAATCCGATGATCTTCTTAATATGATGAAATATAGCATGCTTCATAATGCTATGCTGCGACCACATGGTCCTAAACTAAGGGTCGTCTTTGATGCGTCGGCCAAAATTGATTGGGACTCTCCTTTGGAAGGAGATCTACTGAATAATTGGCTATGGTTTGGTGACTCTCTGAAAGGAGTCAATGAAATAAAGGTTCCGAGTTCTGTTGCTAGTTTTCAATACGCCGCTTTGGAGCTACAAGGTTTCGCTGACGCCCGGCTTAGCAGATTGGCTTACGGTGCTTGCATTTACGTACGCGGCATTGACTCTGAAAATGATTGTTTTGTACGATTGTTGTGCAGCAAAAGTAAGATTGCTCCTCTACAGGATATGACGATTGCTCGAAAAGTACTCTGTGCAGCATTGTTGTTTTCAAGGTTAGTCCACAAGGTGTTTCCTATTCATTATGCTAGTATTTCCAGCGTTCACTTGTCGTCAGATAGTCATATCGTGTTTGTTCGGTTAGGAAAACTTCCGGCAATGATTCAACCTCTCGTTCGTAATCGTGTGTCTGGCATTGTCCATGAGCACCAGCATACTGAATGGAATTATGTCCGGTCAAAGGAAAATACAGCTGACGTGGTATCTCGGGGCAAGCCTCCAGATTTAACCCAAAATAACTCATTGTGGTGGAACAGTCCACAGTTCCTTCAATCATGGGACTATGAGCCAACTGTTGTCGTAAAAATGTCTGAATTTGACCTTCCAGGAATAAAACCTTCAAATCTAGTCGTGATTACTACATATATTAAATATCGATGAACTTCCACTTTTCAAACGCTTCAGTTCTTTCCGAAAGCTGCATCGTGCCTTGGTTTATGCTCAACGCTTTGTCGACCTCATTATTCGTGCACATCATAAAGCGAGTCTGCATGTAGGTACTACAAGTTCACTGTCTACTTTACAGCCTTGGTTTTGGCTGTTGGGTTCCAGGTCTACTGTTCGAAAGATTACCAGCCGTTGTGTTCAATATTTACGTTTAAAGCTTACGAGTGCTACACAGTACATGGGAAGTTGGCAATCCACCCGGGTCAAACGTACAACGTCTTTTGGGGTTACAAAGGTTGCTGATGTTTGTGCTGATGGATTTGTTTTAAGACGCCCTATTAACAACCTTTCTCTCTCACCTATAGAAGACAATAGGTCATTCAAACAGGAATCTGCGGCCGAGAAGAAAAGCCATCCAATCCTTTGCGCGCGGGGTGTATGTTCGCGACAGCGAAGTTTTCCGGATCCCAAACGTTCGAGCACCGCATTTCGGCCATGGAGGACCCATCGTTTTGTGTTCGTTTCTTTTCCTTTCCCACTCTTCCTATGATACACACACACCTTTACTAACCCCGAGACGGCCGCGGGAAAACGGTCACCTTTTCCTACTAACCTTTTGTGTTCTTTTTTTTACAACGCAATTCACACCGATTGGTGGACCAATCCGGTGAGTCTTTTGTTTTGTGTCTAACTCCACAACCGTATAAAAAGGCGTGTATCGACGCAGATCAGTTCAGAAGTTTTTTGTAAGCTATACAGTGAACATCAATAAAACGTTGTAAAAACGTAGTGCGAATATCAATTCTTACACCGAGCCCTGTGGGATGTAGCGAGTCCGCTACTCAACTTGTTGCTGCTTGAACTCCGCCGTTGCTGAACGTCGCTGCTACCCCATTCTTCGCTGCCGCTCAGAGGACCTTTCTGCCACTGCTGTCTAATCCTGCCATCTCTCGCTATCTTCCATTTAAAAGAGTTGATTCTGGCCATAGTTCTTTTCAGAACTGGCCATCGGGAAGGTAGGCGACTGAGATACACAGGTGGTTCGGCACGTCGTTGTGAGTGTTAAGTGTGGAAGCAGGTCCCCTGAGTGGTTCGGCACTGTTGGTGTTGGAATCCGATCGTTGCTGTTCGCTGCTGTTGTTCCCGCTGTAAACGTTGGCAAGAGGAGCCAACAACGGCCATGAAAGTTCTCTTCTTCAAGGTGTATTTCGGCATCTAGAACCTCACAATAGTAGCTATACCTAGGGGTGCGACACTCATCCATTCATAGTGGATAAGTTTGATTTATCCATGATTCTTTTAATTTTACACAATAACTCTCATTAATCTTACTATGGTGAAATAATGTCTGCTACTTTCGATTATTCACGATTTCATCCGATTCGATCGGATTTCATCCGATTTGATCGGATTTCATCCGATTCGATCGGATTTCATCCGATAAGAGTCACGATTTTGATCAATTTTACTTGATCGTGTACGTTCATAATGGCAGCTACGAAAACAAACAGATTTGTTGCTTGATTTTACCAACGCTTATATGGATTGTTTCAAACAAATTTTAGTATGATTCAAACTGAATTACTGTTTGAAAATAACAATCGAAAACTGTTGAAACAACAAACATTTCCGTTTACAATTTTTACCTACATTTTTCCTGTAATTTGAAGAACATTCTTGTTGCAGTTCAAAACCGGAAAAAATCACTCGTGCAAATCAGTTAAATGCTTTTCCATATGGCAACAAAGTGTCGCATCTACTGGAGCTGTGGAGAAAATCAGATGCGCTGTACAGCTCACTAGATGCGCCACAACGCAAACATTGGCAAATAGAGTAAAATTGTTGGCGCTAGTGGGGTTTTCCGGTTTTCAGCCTACAGCAGGGAGTTATAAGAATATAACAACATTACTAAGGGCAGGCGCCCATTGATGTGGTGTAGGTGTGGCATCTGCTAGCATGCCAAAATACCTTGTCGAGGTTCGCATCACGCCACAAGACTTTGAAACGATAATTTGGCCTGGTATGTGATACCACACCACATCGCTGCGCTTTTCGCTCCTTTTTTCTGATTGGCCAAGCTGACAGCCAATGTTGCCAATGGACACTCTAAACAAAATATACTTAAATAAGTTTAACTCACAATAATCGATGAAACTTTTCAAAAATCGACTATATCGAAATATCGGATGAAATCGTGAAAAATCGTCGATTATCTTTCATAGCGATGAGCGAAAACTGGTCGATTAGAAAGAGATGCGAATCGCTTATTACAATTTCGTTCGATGAAATCCAATAATTTGGTTAAATCGAATTTTTTAGAATTTTTTAAATTTTATCCGGTTTGGACTAGACATTTTGATTAAACATCATTTCTTTTCAAAATCTGAGATAATCCGGAAGAGTCACGCCCCTAGAGCTATACACTGCATGGGCCAATTCGATCGATCAGCCGACGCTTCAAAGAGTTCTTCGACAGTTTAGGCTTCCAATTACAGTCAAAACTTAAATCATTTAGAATCAAATCATCGAAATATTGTCAGGAGTTTTATTCATCATGTTCATTTCAAGTTTTATTCATAAAACACTGAAAAAAAAGAAGAATAAATTACTAATCCTATACAGGTATACCTCGATAGTACGTACATCAACATTTGCACTTCAAATCGCAATTGCATAAAAACTACTGTTTTTATCTGAAAACTTATATTACCAAAAGAAAGAGCAATCTTTTGCTCTGTCTTTTGGTTATATTAGATTTTCGATACAACCAGTAGTATTTATGCAATTTAGATTTGAAGTCAGAAAGTTGATGTACGTACTATCGAGGTATACCTGTAATTGTGTTATGTTAAGGGGACCCTCCCCTGGATTTGGGCAAAAATAAGGCAAAGTTTGTATTTTTTTTGTGGGAGAATGAAAAGGCGTACGAACTTCCGGTTTTGACGATTAAATTTGATTATTATTCAAGATTTCAAAGAGATCAAAATATTGTGAAAATTCAAAATGGCGGCTACAAAATGGCGATTTCTCGAAACCATGTTTTTCAATTTAACTTCAAACCCCGGGCTTGAACTATTAATCCGATTCCCTCCATTAAATAACTGTTTTAAAGGTTATAATTTTTTGTACGGCTTGAACTAAAAATTGTGTTTAATAATTAATTATTTATAATTTTTTAACACGGTTGAAATGAAAAAGAGGAGCGAAAAATAAAACTTTTCATTTCAAATGACCAGTATGCAATGAGTTTAAGTTTAAATTGTCTGAAATTTAGTTCAAGCCTTAGAAAATTTCATTATCTTTGAGAAATGATAACTATATTTGATTTCAGTCCACTACAAGAGGCTGCCGGCTTGAAGTTGTCGCCCCATATTTTGCGCGCAGAGGCTTACGGAAATCGTTGTAGCCGCCATTTTGAACTTTCACAAATTTTTTATCTCTTTGAAATTTTGAATAATAATCGAATTGATTCGTCAAAACCGAAAGTTCGTGCGCCTTTTCAATCTCCCACAAAAAAAATACAAACTTTGCCTTATTTTTGCCCAAATCCAGTGGAGGGTCCCCTTAAAAAAATGCATTGATAAAAAAAAGTGCCCACTTCTTTAACTTCCCTATCGAACATCAATCCAAGGAGTTATCAAGCCGTCCAGTAATTTCTGTTCGTTGTTTTGCTGGAAAACAAACAGACTTTCCAGCCCTGTTTTAATTAACAATGCCGCGATAAGTTCTCGCAGAATGTTGATGTAGGAGTCTGCAGTCATAATCCCATCGATTTCCCCAAGAGCCCCCACTCGAGCCCAAGCAAATCACCCCCATACCATAACGTTACCTCCCTCATGCTTCACCCTGCCTTGAATATGTCGTTCCTGTAACTCTTCTGCTGGTCTGCTCCATACACGGACACGCGTTTTCTTATTGAAGAGTTCAAAGTAGGACTCATCAGTCTTCCAGTATTCTATGGGCTCATCAGCATGCTCTTGAGTACACTTTAGCCTTTTAGCTTTATAAGCTTTGCTTGTTTTTCAAACCATGCTCTGTGATTCTCCGGCGGATTGTTCGATCGATTACACTGTGCTACAAAAAAAAAGTGAAGGAACTTTCAAAGTGACATAGTAGAGATTGTTTATCTGGTCAATTTTAACACATAACCGTGTTCAACATATTTGTAACATCCTAAAAATATTTATTTATTGTTAAAAAACCGGTTTTTCGGAACTTTTTTCCGCACAAAATTTCCTACACGGGCATTTTTCAACCGATTTCAAAATTTCCGGCGTTTTTGAATAGTTTTTTATTGTGGCTGTAAGATAATTTTTTTGTTTTCGTTCGTAAAAAATATTTACGAAAAAATCTGATTTTTTTTTCTATTTTGACGTAATTTTTTGCTACAACTAATTAAAGTTGCGTAATGTAGAACACATATTGTTGTGGTCTAATCAGTTCTGAATAAAACAATGTATATTTCATCTAAATATAATGAAAATTTTCAAAGTTACGACGCTTTTCCCAAATGAAAAAAAATCAACGTTGAGAGCGCTCCGGAGTAACAATGTATACAGGAAAGGAATAAGCAAAATGGGAGGGCCATTCGGACTTTTAATGAAAAATTAACATTCCGGATTATATTTTAAATGATTTTATAACATACTATTTCTCTTGTTTTTTAAATCTTGTCTCTTCAAATTTGCACTCAAAGCAGAACGACAGTGAATATCCGGATAGATTTAAGTTAAAAATGTTTGCTTGATCTTCTGCGTTTATAATACGAGTCATCGGTTTCACGTTTCAGTGACCAGCAGTAGTTAGCTATCATCCTAACTTGGTTCTTTCCTGTAAACCTTTTTTCAATCCTTGATACTTCTTGGTGGAATCGTTCACCTTGTTCGTCGCTGAATTGACCGAGATTGTCTGGAAAAAATTCCAAATGAGGATGCAAAAAATGAATTTTTATTGACATGTTGCATCCCATCTCTCCATAGGCTTCCAAAAACTCATGGACCACCTCAACGTAATTCGAACTTCTGACGTTTCCAAGAAAGTTTTGGTACAAAGAAATAAAACTAAGCCATGCTCTTTTCTCTACTTGATTCAATTTCTTTACAAAGTCCTTATCAGTCATAAGCTTACGAATCTGCGGTCCAACGAAAATGCCTGTAATTCATAATAATCAGAACATTAAAATTCATTGGGATGATTTTTTTTTCGAAGAATGTGGTGTTGTGAAATTTTTTTAAGTGCCTTCTTTAATCTTAGCGTCACTTAATTTGGAAAATACAAGTTTCAGGTGTAGAAAAGCCTCGCTGTTCTTGTCGAGTCGTTTAACAAACTGTTTCATGTATCCCAATTTTAAGTGTAATGGCGGCAAAATAATATCATCAGTCTTCACTAATGGAATGTTAAGGACAGTCTTTTTGCCTATTTGAATCATCTTTCGCGGTGGCCAGTTGTTACACTTGTAATGATTTTTTGCCCGACTGTCCCATTCACAAAAATAACATGGATATTTAGTGTAGCCTCCCTGCATTCCAAGCAAAATTGTCAGGACTTTGAGGTCCGAGACAATCTGCCAGGGAAATTTATTGTAATTTATCAATCGTAGAATTTTTTCCATCGTTTGATACGTCTCTTTCATATACGTAGCGTATGCTACTGAAACTGATGGCAATTCATTTTTGTTATGCAGCAATACTGCTTTCAGACCTATGATGATAGTAATTTGAAAACGAATTTCAAAATTTTACTCTAACTTCGTTTTTATAAACTCGTAACACATTAAATACTCACTTTTGCAAGAACTGTCTAGAAATAATCGCCAATCTTGTGGACAGTGCTTGTGGTCGAGTGCATCAAACAATGTATCCACATCAACGCAATACACAAGGATGTTATCGGTATCATCAAATTCAAAAATTTGTTCGAACGAGGATAGGTCTCTATCTCGTGTAGACGTTACTTTGATGTCACTGTTTACTATATTCCACTGCTTCAATCTGGAGGCCAGAATCTCTTGTCTTAAAGACAGTTCCAAATCGCGCACAAGATCACGATAATCCTGATTTGACACGAAATGTCGTTCGGCTCCTATTGCTCCGGTTGGAATATAAGGTTCATCATTTCCCTCATCGGTAGGTTCGTTGCTTGATTCAGGAAAATTTGCAGGATTTTGCCTGTAGTTGACTGATCTTGTTCTCCCCTTGCGACAGGTTTCGATACAGTCAACACATCCGCAAAATTTATGAGGTGGCGAGTTTTATGGTGGTGACCAGTGATTTTTGTTTGGCAGAAGTAGCAATCCTCCGGCTTGTGATATATTTGAGAATGCCAAACCATGGGAGTCACGAATGGCAAACGCAGGTGATCACATTTACCGGTTTTCGATTTTTTTAATGTGGTACAGCACACCGAACAAATATATTCGGGTTCATACCAAGCACTTTCCACGTATGAGCATTTGGAAAAGAGGTTGAACGCTTCAACCACAGTTTTATTTGTTTTCTTTGATTTGATTTTCTTAACTCAAATCGATGATTCTTGTCAACCAATAAACCGCAGACGTAACAAAAGTTGTTGCGCTTATCACACATCTTGCCTTTTTCTTCGAGACACAATTCTTCACGTGTTCACTAATGCGATGAAACTGGACGAATTTCCTCCGTCGTTGTTTACTGTAACACCTTCCGGGGGAAATAACGGCATGGTGTTACGTGCTGATCTTTTTGACAGCATTTATGGCCAAAACACGATGTTTGCGCAAAACGGAACGGTAACGGCAAGTTTGACAGTTGTCGGAAAAGCGTCGTAACTTCAGATTTTTACGTAAATATTTATTCTTTCTCGTTCGAATTAAACAGAGATATATTTTTTTCTTAAAGCTACAATAAAAAGCTATTCAAAATCGCCAAAAAAAATTAAATTGGTTGAAAAATGCGCGTGTACGAATTTTTATGCGCAAAAAAGTACCAAAAAACGGTTTTTTAACAATAATTTTTTTTTTCGGGTGTTACAAACATTTCGAACACGGTTTTGTGTTATGTTCGACCAGTTAAACAATCTCTACTATGTCACTTCAAAAGTTCCGAATCACTGTTACACTGTGTTATTGGTGGCTGAAGCGTTTCCAGTATCTCGCTGACAGTAGTTTTTGGATTTTTCTTAACTTCTCGCGCGATTTTGCTGTGCATCCTTGTATTCGTTTTACGTTGCCTGCCTCTACCGTGGCGATCTGCCACTGAACCAAACCAAACGTTCTGTACTTCAACAATTTTTTTCCGTCGGCTGCTTTTCTGATCTCGAACCACCAGTTTACGGATACTTAAAGGAATTGATTTTGAAAGCACTGCAATTTTCATGATTTCAACGAAAATAATATCAAAACGACGTGAACGTATTACAAAAGCACAACAAATTGTTTGTTTTGAATGTTTTTGAATGTCCAAATATCAAAACTCAACATATCGATGGGCTCCTGATTAGCATGCAAAAGATTTACAAGGTTTTTATAAATGGGCATTTCTTATGTCACACCTTATTATGGCAACCTCAACAAGTTTTTTTTTAATCGAGGTTTGTTTGTTATAAATTTCTATTGAAATGAGATGAAATTATTTAAAAAATATATCAAGCGTTTCATTTGAGAAGTTGAAGTTTTGGGAAGTGTTTGTTGAAATCATGATGGGCACTTTATTTCACCGATGACTGTATCTGCTGACGTGTTTCGTTCTCGGCTACTCAATACTTTCCGTACCTCTGGGTGCAAACAAACAGTGAAAGTTTTATTCATTCAAACATTTATTGTCTGTTGATTTATTTTAAAATAAATAAATGAATAAATAAAAAGTGTTCATGAGCTGTACTCACCAGCACTATATACTGATGCATAAATAGTACTGACAACGAAATAACTGTGGAAGTGTATATAACACTATGTTGAAATCCAGTTGAAATCCGAGTAATCATTAGGCTCGAAATAATTATAACAAAAAAAAACAGTCTCGCTCCAACTGTCGATCAACAGATTGCCCATTGTGCCTTTACATTAAAAATACATGACGTAATGAATATGATCAATTGTTTATGTCTCATATTATTGAAATATTAGATTGGTATGACATTCTCACCTGATTAACAGTTACCGAATTCATAGACGTTTCGGAGCTATCTGATTGTGATATGTTAACGGTCGTAAAAGAGACCCTCTCTACTAGTTCTCCATTGCTGTCGATGTAAGTGGTTGTGTTGGCCAGGGCAACTACTTCCTCATTTCCTCGGTCCTGTTCGCGATCGACATCTAGTTGGGCAAAAAACGACGCACTATAATCAGCCGTTATACCGCTCGGAAGCTTTTCCTTATCTTTTCGGCGACTCCGTATCTTTAATGATCTTCGTACCTAGAAAAATACATAGATTTAAACAAATATCAGCTTATGATCTAATAGAGATATAGATAATTTTTAACTACGTCTTCGTTTTCTATACTGGGGTACAATTTAAAAAAAAAATCTATTGCGATCATCACGAAATGCGGTCAGGTTTTGAGCGTTAATATCTCAGTCCAAACATTTTCTAACTGTTTAAGTAAATTTTCCAAATACACAGTACTTTCCTAGCACAGACTTCATATTTTAGTAGGGGGCTCCAAGGTCTCCAAGGCAGCCATGAATGTTCTTTAAGGGATACACCATCGCATTTTGATTTAGGTTTTCGGCAGTCGAGGAGTTGTGCAGTGGCTGTAGGAACGCAGTTGGCAGCAGCAAGCACCATGAAGGGTGCACTGACGAGCATTCGTTGCCCAGAGTGGCGTTGATGCAGCTGGCTGATGCTCCCGTCAACCTCGATACGAAAAAGATGACAACGATACAAGAATCAATCATCCCACGTCACCTGCAGATGGCCATCCGCAACGACGGAGAGTTGAACCAAGAAAAAAAGCCCATGTAATCGTGAACCATGTTTCACCCCCGTCAACTAAGTCCGTCATTTTCAGGACGATCAAATCAGTTTTCCAACTAAAGAGTTTGTTTGGTTGAATTTTGTTGTGCTGTTTGAAATTTACCGCGTCCCGGCTGAACAGAGCATTCATTAAATGCCGCGTCCCGGAGTAGATGACAACGAACGTTAAACAACCAACGAACGAAATTCTAGAACGGATATTTCGAGCCGAACTGGACACGTCAGACCGAGCATGTGGTTGGGTTCGTTGTAGTTTATAGTTGGGCTTAGCGGATTAGTTGCAGGCGGTGTATAATAAATATTTCATAGAATGATTCAGTATTGAACATAACCAATAGCTAAATAACTTGTTTGAAGTTTACGTTTCTGCAATCGCTGCCCGCTGTTTGCTGGCACGTGATGATTTCCCTATCACAGTCATCATTCTCTTACAACTTGTTGTTTTATGCTAATCATGTTCTCTTCAAATTACAATCAGTGTTTGAAAGTGTTTCTTACGTTCTAGTGCCTTGGAAAAAGTCCCTACCATTCGATAGGAATCAAATAATTTTGAGAAAGTCTAAGTGAAATATCGCAGCATACGGCTGCAAAGCATGTGGTTCGATAACTATTCTCTACGCGTTATATATAGTATAAAATACAACCGGGGCCGTATCATCATTAAAACCAAACGTTGAGAGCTTTCTGGTGATCGTAACCACTCGGCTGGTGTATTTGTCCAAAAATCAAACATGGTGTCAAAAGCAATACACGAGCGTGTACACTCGTGTCGTGTCCATTGCGTTGCGGGCTCATCTATAAGAACGAAACTAAAGTGGTGGATTACAGCCACATGGTGGTGTGTTTGCAGTCAAGTTCTGCTCCCGTGCAAAACGGTCTGGTGTTTTACCAAGGCTCGTGAAATTTTATATTATGTGGAAAAGATATAAGAGAGAAATCTCGTGTTACATTTGAGAAGGGCCTAAAATCGATTCTCTCCATGGACTTTTTCTATAGTATATCAAGGCTATACAAATGAATTTATGGCTCTATTTACATCTCAGGTCGAGTGAAGACGTTGTTAATTTGTTCATTGAATAATACATTCTATGGAAAATGCATTTGCAGTCGCGGCATTCACAGAAGCGAAAGGCGATGGACCAAGTGTGCCAAGACTTAGGAAATGTAGGATGCTCGACATACTGAAGACAAGCTGCCCTAAACCGAATCGGGTGGCGGTGAAGTGAATCATGAGCGAGACGGTGCTTATTTTGAGAAATGTCAAATGAATTGTTGCTGTGGATTAACTTTATCAAAATTGTTTTTCAGGTTTCAAATTGGAGCTGTGTGGCAGCTTGGACCGAAGAAAGTAAAGTTAATGTATTTCATTTTCAACAACACTACAGAATAGTAATCAGTTCAGTAGCGTCTTCTGTGACGAAATTCTGGATGCCGAGGGCGTCGAAGCTGCTACTAACAATGTTCCCCGCTTGTCTGTATTTGGCCCTGCACTCACTATCAATAGTGATATGGTAATTTCAGCCGGCAAGCAGATGAAAAACTCAACTGGATGTGGAATTCCTTCAATTGTCCAGAAGCGTTGCCTTAACACACTCGCTGAGCCCCTGGCTGCGGTCTTCAATTTATCATTGGCTACCGGTGTGTTTTCAGAATGCTGGAGTCGTTTGTTTTCCCAATACACAAAATGGGGCTGTATCCAAGCAATTCAAACTTATTGTTCTCCAAAGGCTGATCCATGACTATTCACAGACTATTTCTCCTTACCAACACAGTTTTATGTCCAAGCGCTCGACGGCGACCAACCTTACCGTAGTTACATCGTTCGTCATCCGTGAAATGGAACGCGGTCATCAAATAGACGCTATATACAAAGAGGTTTCTGCGACCTTTGATAAAATGAACCATCATTTTATACATCAGATTGAAATTACCGAATACGACAAAATGGGGGTTCGCGATCAATTGTTGAACTGGCTCCGCTCATACCTGACTGGTAGAACTATGTCTGTGAAGATCTCAGATTAGGGGTCGTCCAGCTTTTCAGTAACGTCCGGCGTTCCCCAAGGCCACCATGGTCCATTTATTTTCCTGTTATATATGAACAACGTGAACTTGGTCCTCAGATGCCTGAAATTATCCTACGCGGACGACCTTAAGCTGTACCACGTCATTAAATGTCCAGAAGACGCCCATTTTCTTCAGCAGGAACTACAAGTGTTCGACGACTGGTGCCGGATCGACAGAATGTCCTTAAATGTATAAATATGCTCGGTTATCTCTTTGGCCGAAAACGTGCGATGGAGATCCACGACTACATCCTTCGAGGAACTTGCTTGAAACGCGTAACAACAGTCAAGGATACGGGAGTAATGCTCGACTCTAAACTGTCATTCGAGAACAACATTGCCTACATTGTGTCTAAAGCCTCATCGCAGTTAGGATTCATGTTCCGCTTCGCAAAAAAAAATCAAAGACATTTATTGTCTAAAAGCACTATACTGCTCTTTGCTTCGTTCTTTTTTGGATTATTGTGCTGTCATTTGGTCCCCTTTTTACCAAAATTCTGTCTAGAGGATCGAAGACGTTCAGCGAAGGTTTATAAGCTTTGCTCTGAGACATCTTTGTTGGCAAGACCCTCGCATATTGCCAAGCTATGGAAGTCAGTGCAAGCTCATCAACACTCTTGTTGGAAGGGAGGCGTATGGTAGACAAAGCGTGTTCCGTTGGTGACCTCATTCAGGGAAACATCGACTGTTCAACATTACTTTGTCTCTTGAACATCAACACTCGACGAAACCTACGTTTACAATCTTTCTTTATAAACCGGCACTCAAGGACCAACTACGGCAAACACAAACCTGTGCTAAGCATGTGTCGCGTTTGCAACAGCTATTATAACGTGTTTAATTTTAATGTATCCTGTGCAGGGTTCAACATTATCGACGCATAAAAAGGAAAATGAACTTCCCACGCAATCGTTTCGAATCGAGCAAGATCATTTTCACGTATTCCGTTTTGGTTCTTGCTATCGATTCACGATGAATATTTTTCCTGTCAAACATGACTTGTCTGTCGATCATTTTCGTCTTTATGTTCATTTGATTTTAAGCACATACTTGCGTCAATTGACGAAATGAACTACTCGAAGCATGCGTCCTTTGATTATTGGTTTGTTTTCACATCAATTCGGTATTGAATCGACTCAAACGGCTATAGTCATGCGTCACGTCGTTCCGTATTTCCTAGTTTCTACTATAAGTTTGTATCGAAAAAACTGTAAAATTTACTCCATCCAAAACTCACAATCTTTTTCCTTTACACTTAGTCAGTTTTTCAGAGTTGTATTGTGTTTTACTTCAGAAGAACTGCTAATGTTAACCTTCTTCGGGTATAAAAAAACGGACACATATGACAACATGGTCAATATTGACCCGGATTTCAACTTTTCTAGAATTATGAAATTTCAACCTAGACACAATGCTATGTTCCATTTGAAAGGTTATGGTCTCAAAAATGCATTGGTGGTGGAAAAGCCTGGTTCCAGTAACATTGGCCACCGGGAATCCGCTACAAAGGGTGTTTTTACATTATCAGATAAGTTCCAGATCTTGCCGCAGAGATGCTGCAGTCTATCTTTTCCAAATGGTGCGGTAGAGAATGCCCGTTTTGGGAAAAGTTTTTCAGTATGTCATTTGTCGTCTTGTGAGATTGTCATATTAGTTCCAGATCTTGCCGCAGAGACGGCGCTGCAGTCTATCTTTGCCAAATGAAGCTCCAGAGAGTTGCCATCGTAGGCAAAGTTTCTCATTGTGACATTTGTCGTTTTTCGACGCAATCATTATTTCCAGATCTCTTAGCACAGATGGCGCTGCAGTCTATCTTTGACAAATCTAGAGAGTTGTCATCTTCGACAAAGTTTCCCATTTTGACATTTGTCGTTGTCATATTAGTTCCAGATCTTTCAATAGAGGTGGAGCTGTAGTCTGTGACTGTCAATCGAAACTTGTGAGACTCTGACACAATGTGAAAGTTTCCGTCTTAGTTTTTCAGTTTGTAAGATGTCGCTTTCTGTCATTATCATTCAGATTTCACCGCAACGATGGTGCTTTAGATTATCTATGCCAAATGAAGCTCTAGAGGGTATCCGTCTTCGGCAAAGTTGTTCAGTATGGGGCCATTCATAAACCACGTAGACTTTTTTGGGGGGGAGGGGGGTGGTGTTGACTAAAGTCTACGCTCCATACAAAAAAAAAAAAATCTACGGGGGGGAAGAGGGGGTCTGAGATTTTCAAAAATAAGTATACATGGTTTATGCACAGTCCCTATACAAAATGCTGTCGTTTGTGTACTCTGTACTGGAACAAATCTGATGACACCAAAAGACGAAAAATGGCATACTTGTAAAAATTCCGGAGACGGTAGCTCTCTAAAGCATCAATTACATACAATTTGGTAAAATTTGGAACTTAAAAAACGATACATGACATAATGAGCAACCTTATCCAAGACGCCATTTTTCTAGAGCTCCATTTAGCATAGATAGACTGCAGCGCTATCTTAGTGGCATGATCTTAAAATAATATTATTATGTCAAAAGACGACAAAAGGCGTACTCAGAAACTTTACCGCAGACAGTATCTATTTAGAGCCTCATTTGGCAAAGACAGGCTGTAGCACCATCTTTGCGGCGCAATTAGGAACTAATCTGATAATCTCAAGTGGCTACATTTTACATTCGTAATAACTTTACCTAAGACGGTAACTCTATAGAGTTTAATTTGACAAAGATAGACTGCAGCGCCATATCTGGAACTGATATGATAATGTAATATGACTACATTTTTTATTACAAACAACTTTTCCCAAGACGTTGAAATCCAGGCCAATATTGGCACTAATGTTATGCGTCACTCTTGTGTACAACCATCTTAAACTCATTCAAAAAATATATGTTTATGCTAAAATGAAGAATGTGTATGTCAGAAAATTTCAGCCCGATTGGTTTAAAAATAAAAAAGATAGCGTACATTGAAGTTGCGCCATGGGTCAGAATTAATCCCAATATCTTCGGAAGTTTAATCTCATTATTTCTTGACGAGGGTCATAAAAATGGACTTATAGGCGTAATGGTATTAACGGTAGTAGAAAACGAGGAATGAACTCTGTATATACTACTATTTTGGGTTTAACACTAAAACCTAGAATTGAATTGACGTGGCTGGGTAGCTCAGTGGGTACCCGTTCTGCTTACTGGGCAGATGGTCGGGAGTTCAATCCCAGGCCCGTCCCCTTCCCTTGCTATTTGTCACTTGCCTCTTTCTATCACCACTAGATTGCAAACAAATCTACTGCGCTTTCATTGATCCGCATCACTTACCACAGTGAATCTATGATCTATAAATAACCTGCCTCACGACGAGACGCAGAGGTAAACACGGTCTCTAATCAACGATTGTCAAACTAATCATCCTTCCCCCCTCCCCAAAGACCGTGAGGAAGTGGCCGGCGCCGGTACTGATCTATAAATAGAATGAACAAGTGAACTTGTACATTGAAGATGTAAAGCTACTCCCAAGCTCCATCTATGAGGTTCTCTGTGCAATTACACAAGTTCTGATCGGCAACGGAGTAACAACTACACTGATAAAAAAGCAATCATAATATCTATGTGTCCCATCTATGATTTTTTGCAAATCAACAAATTTTGAGTGATGTTGAAGGAGATGTTCGCTCATCACCATGAGGCACCAAGAGTGAACAACAATGTTTTTGGCTAGAATTGAAAGATATGAAGAGAAAGTTTTTGATAGTTCCGCTAGTGTGCGGCAGGCTCGGAAACATAGCAGATGTTTTAGGAAAATTGAGCGAAAAGGGTATGTGTACAGTGGTACTCGAACCAACGACATTTTTGCCTAACATCCCACTGCGGGGTAGGTTAAAGCACGGACTAAGTCCGCCACTTCAACAGGCAAAAATGTCCGGTTGGAAGACGTTCATGTACCACTGTGGCTTGTATAGTTATTCTAGCGATCTATTGTGTGCACTCTGTTTACTGATGCGCACATGGGAGAGGAACTCTCTCCTTTTTTGGGTTTGTTTTGATTCGCACCGACTGACGATCACTAAAGTTTTTTTCTCGTCGTCTCCAACGTAGAGACCTCGGAGAGAAACACCGTGAAGCGATGCGATACCGGTCCCCACCAGTATAATTAATGGTTACCACCATTTATGGTTTCACATACATTAATTGTTATTTTATATATTCTCCGTGCGAGGAGTAACGATTATGATGTCCTCTCCCATGTGCGCATCAGTAAACAGAGTGCACACAATAGATCGCTAGAATAACTGTACAAGCCACAGTGGTACATGAGCGTCTTCCAACCGGACATTTTTGCCTGTTGAAGTGGCGGACTTAGTCCGTGCTTTAACCTACCCCGCAGTGGGATGTTAGGCAAAAATGTCGTTGGTTCGAGTACCACTGTACACATGCCCTTTTCGCTCAATTTTCCTAAAACATCTGCTATGTTTCCGAGCCTGCCGCACACTAGCGGAACTATCAAAAACTTTCTCTTCATATCTTTCAATTCTAGCCAAAAACATTGTTGTTCACTCTTGGTGCCTCATGGTGATGAGCGAACATCTCCTTCAACATCATAATCGTTACTCCTCGCACGGAGAATATATAAAATAACAATTAATGTATATGAAATTTTGAGTACTTTTTCAAATGGGCGTAAGTACCATTTGGTCGAAAATCAGCATCGAACTTTTTTGAATTTTTCTTTATTCCTATTGTTTATGTTTATGCCATGTTTATCCCAATTAAATTCCACTGAATGACACCTTGGGTAAAGATATTACATCACTGTGCTTAAAAATAATATGTGAAAATTCAAGTTTCGTTTAGAAAAATGTTATTTACAACGGTCTGCAATAGAAAAAGATAATACGCCATTTTGATAGGTCAGTATGATAGATGGCATGTTACTTGCGTCAAAATGATACGTTATTCTGCGAATGAAAATGTTGTTACGTCTAAATGTTACGTCAAGTTGTAATATTTCACACAGATACGTCGAACTTATCAAAATGACGTATTATTTTTTTCTGCAACAAAACGTTGTGAACATATTTTTACTAAAAACATCAATTTTTACTAAAAAATCTAAATTTCTAACCTTGTGGTATAAAGACTTTTAATAACGCGTCGTTAAGGGGCATTTGAATGATATAACAATGATTCGCCGGTTACTTTTCAACACAGGCTGCGTATCAGCATTATTCCCAAATACTGCAAAAGTAATTTTACACGGTTTTGTAAAAAGTTAGTTAAAACTTTCAAGAATAATCCATCAGAAAGTTCATCAAAAATGGGCATTTATACATGATATTTTAATAACATGCCATGAACAACGCGTTTATTTACGTTTTGTTACTTACGTCCTTTTGAAAAAGTACTCGAGAAATGATATCTATTTGTAACCACACTTACTTCCTATGTGTACACATAACCACTATGTGTGGTTCATTTGTCATTCTCAGAGGGTGCTGTTTATGTGTGAACACATCTGTATTGTGTGGAATTTCCTATGGATTTTTGCCAATAAATATGTGTGGATTCTTTCCAGTGTACGACACGGGCGGTCTTTTTTTTTTAAAAAAACCTACACGCTCAAAAGTCCATCTCTTTCTTTCGTATTACTATCCCTTTTTTTCACACGGAAAAGTTACTCAATTTTCGTAAAAAGTGGATCTAGTCAAAAATTGAGTAGATCCACTTTTTACGAAAATTGAGTAACTTTTCCGTGTGAAAAAAAGAGATAGTAATACGAAAGAAAGAGAGGGAGTTTTGAGCGTGTAGAATTAGGCTTTTTGACGTTTAATCATCTTTCTCTTTCTAGCAAATGCCTAGGAATGATGGTTTATTTTCCTCCAAAAGATTTTCCTTCTTACTTGCACTCCTTTGTTTTAAACGGCGCTGTAGTGTGCGTGCGTTCAAGGCCACTAAGCCTAATTGAATCAATTAGTTAACATTCCGATTCAAGATGCTAATGCACTCAATGATGCCTAAATTTTATTGATGTCCGAAATAGTTGCAAAAGCTAAAAATCAAATCTACTTTTATAAGTGGTCAATTACACAGAGACAAATTTGATAGTCAATTTTACCATTATTGGGGGTTAGGATGACTATTGCAGTATAGTGCTTTTGAACCGACTATGATCGTGGTCAAAACGACCATTAAAAATAGTTGATCCAACATTTGCCATAATGTCGGAATAGTCCTTGCTACCATGATCATAGTCAAGAATACCATGAAGTGGTGAATTCGACCATTTTCATGGTTATTGTAACCATTATATGCGATAGTCATCTTGACCATGATTTAATTGTCGGTATTTGTTGCCGATTTGTTCGAAAGGAAGGAGATCGAGCGTACGGAAATACCGCTAGGAAAGGCTTGAAAGATGGAACATGATCCGTTTTTTGCTCGTAACATGTATAATTTTTATTTTTTCGAAGATTTTTCGAAAGAGGAACTAAAAGGCTCCAAGTTTGCCCACGGAACTGATTATTTATAGTCATCAAAAAAGTCATCAAGTTTGCCCACGGAACTGATTATTTATAGTCATCAAAAAAAATAATGGCCTATTTTGGAAATCCATCGAAAATTGCAATTTCAAAAAATGTATTGTTATATTTCAATTTATTTTTGATTCCATGGCATTTCCAAACATAAAAAATATCATTCATGTGTTTTAAAACGAAAAAAAAAATGTTTTCCATCTTACAAGCCTAACAGTGTTCGATCTTACAAACATGACGCTATAAACACAAAACATAAAAGAAATTGTTTAACTTTACGATTTGTTTGAAAATGCCATTGGATCATAAAAATACACCAAAAATGCTAGCCAACACAAATGTTAACCTTTTGATATCGATGGGAAGTTTCCACTTACAAAGCACAAGAAATAATTGCTATTTTATTTATGCCAACACTTTTGAACATTGACACCTTGAAGAGCTAAATCGAATGAGTGTATTCACTCCAAGAGCAAATGAAAATTGAAGAATAGTAAAAAAATTAGGTTAACATTTGTCAGCGCGATAGTGTGTCGCTGTTCCATCTTACACGCCTTTCCTCTATTCAAAGGAAGTATTTCGTCGGAAACATTATCCAACATTATCCGGTTCGTCACCCAAACATGGCCAAAGTACAGCTGAACAAGCACCGCCGGTTGTGAAGCCACGAAACATTACAAAAAAGGCCGTACGTATTGACGAACAGTTGTTAATAGATTCAGGAATAAAACTCGTTTCCTATCATAATCTTCCGCTGTCATGTTTTCAGTGGGAAGGCCTGAGACAGTTGCTGGACCCGCTAGAAGCCGCGGCTAAATCGAGCTATTGCAACTGGACATATCGCACAAGCAGCTTTGAAAATCTGCGAAGCCGTGGCATTTGAAATGAAAACGAAACTTTATTAATAAGGAACGCTTACTTTAAATACATTCTCGTTCAAAATGTATAGCTCTGACTAAACCTATATTAATAATGAATGATCCGTGTAAGTGTTAAATCCTTAACGCATCACCTTTGACACGTTTCTACGTACTGAATACACAATAAATATGTGTGGATTATTTCCCGTGTACGACATGCGCGGTCTTTTTTTTAAAAAAAAAACCTACACGCTCAAAACTCCATCTCATTCTTTCGTATTACTTTTCCTTTTTTTCACACGGAAAAGTTACTCAATTTTCGTAAAAAGTGGATCTAGTCGAAAATTGAGTAGATCCACTTTTTACGAAAATTGAGTAACTTTTCCGTGTGAAAAAAAGAGATAGTAATACGAAAGAAAGAGAGGGAGTTTTGAGCGTGTAGAATTAGGCTTTTTGACGTTTAATCATCTTTTCCTTTCTAGCACATGCCTAGGAATGATGGTTTTTTTTTCCTCCAAAAGATTTTCCTTCTTACTTGCACTCCTTTGTTTTAAACGACGCTGTAGTGTGCGTGCGTTCAAGGCCACTAAGCCTAATTGAATCAATTAGTTAACATTCCGGTTCAAGATGCTAATGCACTCAATGATGCCTAAATTTTATTGATGTCCGAAATAGTTGCAAAAGCTAAAAATCAAATCTACTTTTATAAGTGGTCAATTACACAGAGACAAATTTGATAGTCAATTTTACCATTATTGGGGGTTAGGATGACTATTGCAGTATAGTGCTTTTGAACCGACTATGATCGTGGTCAAAACGACCATTAAAAATAGTTGATCCAACATTTGCCATAATGTCGGAATAGTCCTTACTACCATGATCATAGTCAAGAATACCATGAAGTGGTGAATTCGACCATTTTCATGGTTATTGTAACCATTATATGCGATAGTCATCTTGACCATGATTTAATTGTCGGTATAACGATAGAACTTTTTTCAGAGTACATTTTTATTCCCTTCAGGGGTCATCGAAGTAAAAGAGACACAGACTGCGGCATGTTTGAAAGATCAAATCATGGCAGTGATCCGAAGGTACGGTTTTTCGATTCAGTCTACCTACACACTTAGAAAATTTTACAGTATTCGGTAATTTTTAACCGAACTTTCAACAGCTGAACGTTCGGTAATCCGATTCACCGGATTTCGGTCAAATTTTACAGTATTTCGGTAAAAAATTACCGGAACTTGTCAAATTTTACCGAAATCCGTTAAATCGGATTACCGAACTGTTCAGCTGTTGAAAGTTCGGTAAAAAATTACCGAATACTGTAAAATTTTCTAAGTGTGTACTTCATTGCAATACGGTGGTAATTTCATTTAACTGTGTAACTGGACACCAGCCATGTCCAAACACTACACTGCACACCGAGCTACTTTTTACCACGCTAGCGCGTGCATTATATTCGCCACTTCGACTCCGTGCCTCCAGACTAACACCCAACGCGGTGGGTACAACACCAGTGTCAGCGCTCGTGGTTTGGCTTCAGGCACCGTGATTGATGTTTCGGCAAACACCACAGCCGAGTGTTTCCGATTGTGTCCGATTGCGGAATACACGCGTGGTTTATTTATTTTCTTTCTAATCGAGCCGTGCTTGTAAAACTTAATCAACTTATGCGCCCGTCACCCAACAGCCAAGAAAACAAACCAATAAGCCAATTATCAAATTTTTAGAATCATCTGACAAGCTTTGCTCTATCCGTGGCACCCAGTGTCATACTGGGTGTATGTTGAGAGCTTTCTTGTGATCGTAACCACTCGGCTCGTGTATTTTTCCAAAAATCAAACACGGTGTCAAAAGCAATACACGAGCGTGTACACTTGTGTCACGTCCTTTGCGTTGCGAGTTCATCTATGAGCACGAAACTAAAGCGGTGGATTACCGTCACATGGAGGTGTGTTTGCAGTCAAGTTCGGCTCTCGTGTAGAACGGTTTGGTGTTTTTACCAAGGCTGCTGGGCACGAAGCAAGCAAAAACAAACAGCATGAAAACAGATAGAAAGTGGTTTTATAGATGTTGATATGGGATATGCTCGAAAAGAAAGAGCTTGAATTTCGTTTGATATTGATGGTGAACAACTTCATCGTCGCTTGACAATTATCAATTGACGATGATTTTGCCGGCCCCTGATCCTGTGATGTTAATAAGCGTTGTTTCCGAAGATGTATGTGTTAGTTATTGTATCTAATTCGGTTTTATACAATTGTCATTGAGATAAACATTTTTATCTGATGACGAATCAATAAATAAGTGAATAAATAAATAAATAAATAAATAAATAAATAAAAATAATACAGAATAGCCTGTGTAGGCAACTAAAATACAGTGTTGTTGTGCATTAAAGAGACAAAATTCATATTCTCGAAGAAATTCGACAGAAACAATATCCGCATAGTTAGATATATCAGAATAAATTGAAACCTGGCAATAACCATGATTTTAAACGCCAGTTTATACACTCTCTAAGTGACTGCCACCTGAATAAATATGATATCCTTTGTTAAAACCGATCATCTTAAAATACCTTTACGAATATTATAAACTAAATTACATTACCTTTGATTCCAAATGTGGAATCGAATGTAATGTAAACCTGCTAGTATCACACTCAATACCTCAATCATATTGCAATGAAGTAGGTAGTAGGAAACCCAATAAATAGATTTATGTAACAGAGGAGAAGCTCCCACTTTTATAAATGCAATTAGACAGGAAGTCCTTGATCTGACGCTGTGTAGTCCGAAAATCTCTTCCAAAATTAAAAATTGGCATGTATCGCAAGAAGTATCGTTGTCGGATCACTTGCAAATATTATTTGACTATGAGGCTGATCAACAACTCATACAAACTATGAAAGATCCAAGAAAAACAAACTGGGAGCTTTATAACTCAAGGCTAGAAGTGAGCAAAGACTCCTTAACAAATGACTCGAACTCTTGTGAAGAACTTGAGGAAAATGCAAAGCAACTTTCAAACTTAATTCAACATGCTTTTAATCAAAGTTGTATCGCTAAGAAACGTTCCCCAAATAGGAATGTACCATGGTGGAACAACAAGCTTCAGAAACTTCGTAAGAAAACCCGAAAGCTTTTCAACTGGGCTAAACGAACACAACAGTGGGAACAATACAGAGAATCCCTCACTAGTTATAATAAGGAAATACGGAGATCTTAAAGGATACACTGGAGGCATACATGTGAAAACATTGAAAGTACTCCAGCAACTGCCAGATTGCAGAAAATCCTCTCTAAAGATCACTCCAATGGGCTGGGCACTCTTAAAAACGAGGATGGTTCTTTTACTTCATCAGCAAGTGAAACTTTGGAATTGATGATGAAAACACACTTTCCATGTTCTATCATTAGTTCGAGTGAAGACCAAAGTATACCTGCATCAAAAGTTGGCCTTGATGAAACCAGGATGCATGTTCATTTAACAATGAATGGAACGACTGGAGTAGATAGAGCCAGGGTTGATGCTTGTTCTTTGGCCGATACAATTTTTACCGAAAGAAAAGTCGAATGGGCGATTGACTCTTTTGAACCCTTCAAATCACCTGGTAGGGATGGAATTTATCCTGTACTACTGCAGAAGGGAAAGTCAACTCTATTGCCCATTCTAACAAAACTATTTCGGACAAGTTTAACATTAAGCTACCTTCCGACAGCGTGGCGACAAGTGCGTGTGACGTTTATTCCTAAGGCTAATAAAAAGGATAAAAGTTCACCTAAATCCTATAGGCCCATAAGCTTATCGTCAATTATACTTAAAACAATGGAAAAAAAATTATTATTATTGATGTATACATAAAGTCAACATATTTACTTAAAACTCCTCTGAGTAAACATCAATTTGCTTATCAGGAAGGTAAATCATTGGTAACAGCGTTGCATGCGGTTGTTACTAAACTAGAAAAATCTTTTCAACCTAAGGAAATCTCACTAGCTGCGTTCCTAGACATTGAAGGAGCATTTGATAATTCATCTCATAGTTCAATGGTTAAAGCAATGATGAAACTTGGTTTCGACAAATGTATTGTCGATTGGATTAACGAGATGTTATCAAATAGACAAATATCAGCAAACCTCGGAAGCTCATCCATCAGTATTAGAGCTGTGAAAGGGTGTCCACAAGGAGGCGTATTATCACCTTTATTGTGGTCTATAATAGTTGATGATCTCCTTAAAAATCTGAAAACCCTAGGGTTTGAAGTAGTTGGCTTCGCAGATGATATAGTCTTAATAGTACGCGGTAAATACGACTGTATCATTGCAAACAGAATGCAAAGTGCTTTAAATTATGTATCTTCGTGGTGTGATAAGGAAGGCTCGAACATAAACCCTTCTAAAACTACTATTGTGCCATTTACAAAGAAGAGAAAATACTGTATTGAGAACTTAAGGTTGAAAGGCACATATTTGGTACTTTCAAATACAGTCAAATACCTTGGAGTATTTCTTGACAGCAAACTAAATTAGAACTTTCATTTAGAGCAGACAATCAACAGATCGACAAATGCTCTATGGATAGCCAAAAGAACATTTGGTAAGCAATGGGGACTAAGGCCAAAAATGATCCATTGGATTTATTCGGCAATTGTGAGACCCAAGATTACCTATGCTTCATTGGTCTGGTGGCCAAAAACAAAAGAAACAAGTTATTGATCCTGGGCGTGATTCGTGGGCAAGAGGTGGCCCAAACCTCCGCCAAGGATCGATTGTTTTCTATACAGACGGTTCGAAAATGAACAATCAAGTGGGAGCTGGGGTAACTGGCCCAGGGATTAACCTTTCAATCCCAATGGGAAAGTGGCCAACTGTATTCCAAGCTGAAATTCAAGCAATTCTGGAATGTTCTGCTATATGCTTACGCAGAAACTATAGATATTCAAATATATGCATTTTTTCGGATAGTCAAGCAGCTCTGAATGCTTTAAAGTCAGCAATATGCACGTCCAAACATGTTTGGGAATGTGTTCAATCACTTCAGAAATTGTCTTGTCGTAATCAAGTCAATTTGTACTGGGTTCCTGGTCATTCTGGAATTGATGGAAACGAGAAAGCCGATGAACTAACAAGACTCGGATCGCCTCATCAGTTTGTAGGACCTGAACCCTTTTGTGGTGTATCTGCTTCTTCTCTTAGAATGGAGATGAAAGCCTGGGAATGCTTAAAAGTGGAGACAAACTGGAACAACACTTTCAAAGCTAGGCAATCAAAGCGGTTCATTACTCCAAACATTTCAATGACTCGCAAGTTACTAGATCTTACCAAAAAAGATCTAACAATATATACAGGCCTTATAACCGGTCACTGTCCGAGCCGTTATCACTTGAAGCTGATAGGAAAACTTCAAGATGATTCATGTCGATTTTGTAACATGGAAAGAGAAGACTCGGAACACTTGTTATGCCACTGCCCGGCAATTTTCAATAAAAGGCTGAAGTTCTTTAACAAAGGGCTACTAGAACCCCTTGAGATTTGGAGAACAAACCCCAGTACGGTAGTACACTTTATTCGGAGCGTTATACCGTCCTGGGACAATGCTTTAGGTCAGACTTTGGCGATCACTTCTATCAATAGTGATGCGTCATGCTGAAAATAACTAAAGCAACAACAAAAAGGGGATATGTCACAATAGATCTAAAAATTGGTCGCAGTGACGAAAATACCCGACACGGAATTAAAAAAAAATCACACTCAATACCTTTACGTGAACATACTACGATAGGGCCGATAAAATAAAGTGTAACAGATGTGATACTATTATTGCGGGGTGGATCTTTAGTTCTCTCGTTCAATACTTCATGAAAGAGTGTAGCTCAAATAATCCCCAGTGCTTCTCCATGCAGCACAAATAAACGACGATGATAAAAAAACATCGCCTCAAACGCTCTATTCATGGGCATGAGATGAAGAAAAGCACAAACTAGCCATGAGGAGAGAGTTCTTTATTTTTATAATTAATAGTGCATATTATTCATTGGATGATAACGTAACAAAAACTCAAATTCGTACCTTAAGCAATTGCCTTGTTTCATGGCCTTCTAGTGTCAATCATATCTTTCGTCGGATAATTCACTGAAACAGGTCGAATATACGATTACTGTACTACAGTCAGTGCTGCAAATTATCCAACCATTCATTTGATTTCGAACTAACACAAACCGCCAATTGAAGCTGGCGAACCTTCTTCTTATTTGAAATATCGGTGGTTTTTGAATGGATTTGAACTATGTGAGTGTTTCATTCATACGTGTTACTATTCACGGTCTTTGTGCCATTCGATTGAATAAAGATACATTCATTCGAACTGCTGGTCATAGTGATCGTTGAGTTTAGCTTTTGTCAAATGAACAAAACAGACATTCGATTGAAGCAGTGACGAAGAATCGATTGGGCTTCTTGTGGCATCCAGAATGGAAGACGGAAAACGGAAGAGTGAAACCACTAAAAGTTTTTCCGAAATCGCAACCCGATTTGTTCGAAAGGAAGGAGATCGAGCGTACGGAAATACCGCTAGGAAAGGCTTGAAAGATGGAACACGATCCGTTTTTTGCTCGTAATATGTATAATTTTTATTTTTTTGAGGATTTTTCGAAAGAGGAACTAAAAGGCTCCAAGTTTGCCCACGGAATTGATTATTTATAGTCATCAAAAAAAATTATGGCCTATTTTGGAAATCCATCGAAAATTGCAATTTCAAAAAATGTATTGTTATATTTCAATTAATTTTTGATTCCATGGCATTTCCAAACATAAAAAATATCATTCATGTGTTTTAAAACGAAAAAAAAAATGTTTTCCATCTTACAAGCCTAACAGTGTTCGATCTTACAAACATGACGCCATAAACACGAAACTTAAAAGAAATTGTTTAACTTTACGATTTGTTTGAAAATGCCATTGGATCATAAAAATACACCAAAAATGCTAGCCAACACAAATGTTAACCTTTTGATATCGATAGGAAGTTTCCACTTACAAAGCACAAGAAAAAATTGCTATTTTAATTATGCCAACACTTTCGAACATTGACACCTGGAAGAGCTAAATCGAATGAGTGTATTCCCTCCAAGAGCAAATGAAAATTGAAGAATAGTAAAAAAATTAGGTTAACATTTGTCAGCGCGATAGTGTGTCGCTGTTCCATCTTACACGCCTTTCCTCTATTCAAAGGAAGTATTTCGTCGGAAACATTATCCAACATTATCCGGTTCGTCACCCAAACATGGCCAAAGTACAGCTGAACAAGCACCGCCGGTTGTGAAGCCACGAAACATTACAAAAAAGGCCGTACGTATTGACGAACAGTTGTTAATAGATTCAGGAATAAAACTCGTTTCCTATCATAATCTTCCGCTGTCATGTTTTCAGTGGGAAGGCCTGAGACAGTTGCTGGACCCGCTAGAAGCCGCGGCTAAATCGAGCTAATGCAACTGGACATATCGCACAAGCAGCTTTGAAAATCTGCGAAGCCGTGGCATTTGAAATGAAAACGAAACTTTATTAATAAGGAACGCTTACTTTAAATACATTCTCGTTCAAAATTTATAGCTCTGACTAAACCTATATTAATAATGAATGATCCGTGTAACTGTTAAATCCTTAACGCATCAACTTTGACAACTTTCTACGTACTGAATTTTTAGCCTTTTATGCGCTAAAACTAATGGTTTGTCCATATTACAGGAATCCACTAAATTTCATAAAAGATGGTCGACTCACCGCAATTCCACAGTTGCTTCTAATAGTAAAATCGGGGGTTGAGAAATTGGTTGTTCATTCTTGTTTATTTGACAGCGAATGAATTCAAATCACAGAGCACGGCGGCAAGTCGACGTAATGAATTTGAAGGCGTTGTTTTCAACTGCTTGAAGTATGCAATTCAATTCAATTGAGTGTAAGTATGCTTCTCAATTGAATATGAAGCCTTCGTGGTTCAATTGAATATGTTTACTAGGTTCAAATGAACTTACTATGGTGCGATGATAATGAAAGGTGGTCTTTCTCAATTTCATCGATTCTTATTCAATTGAGATTGAGTTTTTACCGCACTGACTACAGTGGAACTGCCGTAGTCTGGGGCCCAAACTAAACTGGTTCAAGTTTTCAGTTCACAATTCCGATTGTGATTTGGAAACATGTGCTTTCTTCAGAAAATGAACTCAACTTCCACGCTTTTAACATTATACGCTGGATAGCAAAGATTCGTATGGAGGAGTGTTTTTAGCGATCAAAGCGTGTTACCTTTTCTACAAAATTTCTCTTCCAGCTCTTGCAGGCGTCCAAATCGTCGCTTGTCAAGTAACTGCAAAGAATAAAGACCGCTGCATAGCTTCAATTTACGTTCCGCCCAGAACTTCCATCAGCCGTATTCTACTCTGGAATTTAGTTTCTATTTCACCGCCCCTACACACTTAGAAATTATTAATTTTACACGAAACGTAATTCATGTTTGTAAAAAGTCGAGGAACGTAAAGAAAAATTTCATGTAAAATTATGTCTCTTGAAACTGACACTTACGCAATTCGACGAAAGATAAGTTCGATTGAATATGTTTTATCATCTACTTCAACTCATTCTTATGTGCTAAGAGACGCTTGTATTTGTCGGTCTTAGGGAACAGAAATTTACATGACATTTTGGTAGTGTGTAGTATTGATTCTGGTTGACATGAATTCTCATGGTACTGGGTGGGGGGACCTATTCGATGACAATATGGCTGTTCGCTAAAACGAACGCATGTCGCATATCGTTTCAGAAAGCAACCGTCACCAATCATCATCAAATGCGCAATTGCCGACCAATCAGCGAGCGAGTTTTATTGTCGGTCAACAGAATGCCAAAATAGCGTCCATGCAAGCGGTGCTGGTTGGTCAACCAATAACGAAGCTGTATTTGTTTACCATTGTTGTTATTTTTTATAAAAGGAACCGAACCGACGAGTTCGGAATCAGTATTTTTTTAACCATCGAGTGAATAAATCGAAAAGTAAAGAAAAACGAAGTGCTTTTTATTTTGATTGGTGTCTCCCGAAGGCGATGATCATCCTGTAGCTGGAAGTTGCTAATTCCTGAGTGGCCATTGTGACTTATGTTTGTTCACAATACTACTTGCTTTGATTCCAAAGAGTTGGTTTTAAGAACTCACGTCCTTATCAGGACGTGGGCTTTGGTTTACTACAAAGCAAGAGGTTGAGAAGAACAGATAGTTGCTGGTCATGTTGTGTCGTGTCATCCCTGGATCGTCCAATGTGTGGAGTGCAGAGCAACGACATAGTTGTTCTTCATTCGTGCTTCATCCTTCCAACCTTGCGGTTGAGATGGTGGCTATGCCCATCAATGGCGGCTATTTTTAACGATTTCAATTTGTCAGTTTTGTACATTGGTGAAGCGACCCGCATACCGAAACGTCCTGCTCAAGAATACAGACTCGACCGATCTTTCTGTTCAAGGTCGCTTTCATTGGACTGCTGAGGAAAGTCATCAATGATCACCATGGTAACGATCATTTACCAGTTAAGTGTGACCCTCAACCTTCAGAACCATCTCGAGTTCCATTCGTCCTCATAAGGAACATCGATTGGCAAAAATATGCAACAGCTGTGATAATTGATACTCAATCCGTCGTTAGAAGACTATCGATTCCTTGCCGATGAGATCAACAAAAGCTCATTTGTAGCACAAAAAAGAAAAGTGTAAAGAAACCAGGCTGGGACGATGAATGCACACAATTGTATTTTGTACGCTTTCCAAACTTTTCGTGGACGCGTGACTTCCACTTACTTCGAAAAATATTCAAAGCTTGAGACAAAACTAAAACAACTTGTCAAAGCAGAGCAGCGCGGATATTGGCGAAATTTTGTTCAGGGACTCTCACGAAAACCTCAATGGCCACATTGTGGAGGGTAGATCGTAACATGCGTAACCATTTTAATACTCTGTAAGAGTAGCGCATACTTCAGCTGGAGGATATTCGACTTCGCGAAAAAGTTATGTCCGGACCTTGTTCCAGCAGAAAATATTTTCGAGAAACGTCTCCAAAAGGCGAATGAAAATATCCCAGATATCGCAAAAAGACGCTTGCTGGACTTACTTAATTTCTTACTTCGAAACAACATTGTACCTTTAACTAATCATGTTTTTTGTTGTTGCATGAAGCACGTTATAAATTATAATGTTTGAAAATTGGAAATATCCTTGGTTGCATGTCGATAAGAAGGAGATTTCAAACATTGTACCGCCTACGTGGAGACAGGCTAAAATAATACCTATTCAAAAGCCTGGCACACCAGCGTCTAATCATAATTCATACCTTTCTATTGCTAAGATTGTGTGCATTAGGAAATTGTTGGAAAAAATTATCCTTCGAAAACTTTCGTTTAATAACTTGTTATCAAATATATAGTGTAGGTTCCGTAAGAGCAAAGGAACAAATGGATGCATAGCGCTGCCTTCCACAGATATTCAAGTGACGCTACACACAAGAAGCAACTGGCTTCTGTATTCTTGAAAATTCCTCCATTGAAATCCTGTCAGATAATTTGCAGAGATCATTGTTTTTACAATTTGTTGTCAGAAAAGCAAATAAACTTTTCACTTGGGCAACTGAAAACTTTCAGAATTAGTTACATGGGCCTGCCCCAAGGCTCATGCCTGAGTTCTCTTCTTTATTATCTTTACGTCAAAGATGCTGACAATTATTCGGCAGAACAATCCACGCTAAGACAACACGCTGGCGACATTGTGGTTTCGTTAGGAGGCCCACAAGCTTCCATTGCGATCCATTCCCGAGATAACCCATGTTTTTGGACAACGTATCTAGGCACGTGCTACAAAGCAATACCATGCTGGAGGTGGCTGGGTTCGATTCCCGGTCTGGTCTAGGAATTTTCGTTAAGGAAAATTTCTCGACTCCCTGGGCATAGGGTATGACTGCACTTGCCACACAATCATACTAATGCAAAAATGGTACCGCGCATCGAAAGCTCTCAAATAATAACTGTGGAAGTGCATTTAGAACACAAAGTTGAGAGCAAGCAATAAGCTAATTGCGAGAGCAATAAGCTTGAAACGCTAAGGACAAAGATTTAGGCATCGAATTCTCACAGCAAAAAACTGAAATGGTAGTATTTACTAGACGGTACCTAACCAAATTGCAGCTTAATCTTTTGGGCAGAAACATCACCGAATCGTTATCTTTCTTTTGGTTTGGTTTAACACATACGTTCCCATTTCCTCTGAGATAGAAAAAAATCAAATTTAAAATCATGAAGTTTAAGGGAAGATCCTGCAGGGCATATTGACAAGCAGTTTGTTTTACTTACCATTGACAGTTATTTATTCTAATATTACATCTATACTTCTCCTATGTTGACGTCTATATGCATACATACTTCAATGAAATTCCGGTGGAAGGTTTAGACTATCGATGGGTACAATTTCAGCAATAGGAAGTTTCAAGTGAAATGTTTCTACTTTATGCTATAGGCTTTTTGTTTTGCTGCGTTTTAAAAACACATCATTTATTCCACTTCAACTATTTTTGAAGCTTCGGCTTAAGTTCTATTTAGAAATGTTTTTGATACAAATTGCTATGACGAATTAGCACAAATCTGGCTATACTCGTGTGACAACCAACGCCTGAATCTGTTGCGTTTTGTTTAAATTTAGAGAATTCTTCAATTAGCTAATTGTAGCTCCACTTTCTTTTATACTTGTCTTCTTTATCATACCTGCTGAAAAGATGTTATTCAATTTTGTTAGAAATTCTTCTGGGACAGTTTCAAAATTCTAATATATTCGATATATCGAGTGTCGATTGATTTGCGAACTTCAGCAATCATTCATTTCAAATTAATCTGAATAGAACCATATTGGAATAACCATTTCTTTCATGTTCTTGCGTTTGATTTGTTTCCATTTTGTATAATTAACAAAGTTTAAAAATTAAATCAACTGTCTCCATTTCTGCAGAACGTCGATTTTTTTCTAACGCATTGTTTGATTTTAAAAACAATACTATTTGAAAGTTCAATGGCATTAAAGCAAAAAAACTTTTTGACATATATTAAGAGACAGGGCTAAACTCAGAGAGAAGGTATACAAACTGTATCAAATATGAGTTTACTCGGATAGCGACAAAAACGTAGGCACTTTTATAGCACATCGAAAATTGATTTTATACTTTATGTTACAGTGTGGGGTCAATTTATAACTTTTCTCGTTTCAGAGGATTAACGCAGGGATTTATCCAGGACACACGGAAGTAACCCCCATCACAGTTTTTCTCTTTTACTAATTTCAGAGAGCGAACAAAGGCGCTTAAACCTACGGTCATCAGCCAGGACACGGGGTGGAAATACCTTTGTCGTTCTCAAAGAAGTCAGGACAAATGGAGTGACATTAACCTTCTTAGCAAAATCACTCCCAACGGTTCACATAAATATATAAAATCGAGACGGAAGGACGGTTGTCCCCGTTTCATCTTTCTTACGATATAAAAATATTTGTTGATTAACTTATTCATCAAATGGATAATTTAATTGCCGTTTATTTTTTAATCTTCTTATACCCCCAACGCTACACAGTGGGCCTGGCCGTTTTAATATTTTTGTCATATTTCAAATATGCCACAAATATTAATGTTGCTAAGAAAAATACTGGTTATAGTATTTTCCAGGATGCTTTCGATAACTGGCTGTGTAAACGTTAGAATAGAATAGAATAGAATAGATCCTGCAGGGCCATCCTAAGTAGCTAGTTTTGTAAAATCATGAAGTTTGATATGTCGCAAGCAGGATTTGGAAAGGTTTGAATATGGCCACTTATCCGGAGGAACTCGGATTTGCAGGGCCTCGTTTAGTGGCCAGTATGGAAAGAAATCCTCAAAACGTTTTCTGATGACCTAATTTTGCTAAATCATGAAGTTTGATGTGCCGAATGCCATGTTTCATCTGATTATATTTTGTCCACCATACCTGGACAGTTACTTAACCCAATATTCCCACCTTGGAAACCGAACTACGGATATTTCCGGGATAACCAGTGAATATAACCAGTGAAGAAGGGGTGGGATTTTAAATAAACATTTACAAAAAACATGTATTTTGAATCCTAATTGTCTTCTCTAACTGAGCCTTTGGTTTTTAATTGAACATTCTTAAAGAAAAATAACTCAAACAGAAACACTGAAATCAAGGAACTAAAACTAAACATACAGGTTAAACATACAACAATTTTAGGCTAATGTTAGCCAAAACACATAAATGAGTTTCATATACTCCAGATCACGTAGAGCCATAATATCTCGAACCGGTAGATAAGGTTGTCTACTTCGGACCCGAAGGGAATGATAAAGCTAAAATCTGACTCCACGATGCTCAGCGCAAGATCGAATTACGTGATTTGCGTCCTGGTAACGATGTCCACATTCACAGAGATTACTGTTGCTCAGCCCAACATGGTATAAATGACCGTTTGAAGAATAATTATTGGGCATGAGGCGGGACATTCATCCCCCTAAACCAAGACTTTTGTTCTTCTTCTTGAGATGATATTGCCATAGCCCCTAATCGCCCCTACTCCATTTATTCTGCCAGGTAACGAGTGACCGTTGATGAAAAATGGAAAACAAATCATTGAAGGCGACTTCGATTATGTATATGGCTTACATAACATCTGTAGAACTGTGGCAATTATTTCTAGCGTAAAGTATATTGCCGCTAATTCAGCGACTTATACGGAACAGGAGTATGCAGCTTACGATTGGCGCTATGAAAGATTTTCCGTCTCACTTCGAAGCGCCCTGGCAAACTCATGAAACCCCATGCCAGCAGCACCCACTTATCCCCCCCCCCCCCCCACCACCGGAAAATACATCACAGTCGGTGTACAGCAGAACTACCAGACAACCACAAGTCGTATAACATTGTTCAAATAGTATCGTATATTCCTATATTTTAAGTCAATATCGCAATTAATTGTGGCCTTTATCGTGTTATGTTTACGTTAAATCGTAAAGAGAGCAAATTTTTGACTTATATACGATGTGTCATTTATTCATCGTACTGCGTTACAAACTAAATCGTATAAACATCGCTAAGCTTTTTAAATCGAATTTGTTATTACAAATTCAATCGCATACGATATCAAATTAACTCGTTTAAGAAAACAATCGAATTTGCACGTATATGGCCTCCATTTTTGCACGTATAAGCCATATTTTTTGCATTCTATACGATTTGTTTTCTTACATATATGTTTGTATATCATAAAGATAATATTCAATATACGTGCATTTTGGTTGTCTGGGAACGACATCACCAAAGCAACCACCATATCAACAAAAAAATTCCCTCATCACAGCACACGGAGCGCTGCGTCTATTTAAGCGGCATGTAGTAGCTTGCAATTAATTAGTTTCTTTCGAACCGCACAGAAGCAAATGCATATGTATAGATAGAAGTAGAGAAATAAAGAAGTGTTTAGTGTAGCCGGAAGTTTTCATCATTCCCGATCATCTTTCGTCTGTGGTTCGGGACAACGTCAGTCCCTGCTGAATACAGTCCGAGCCGCCTGTCAGACCGTTCCGGTGCGAACAAATGTCATTAGATATACAAAAGCCAGCGGACTCCTCTAGCAATGATCCTGCGTGAAGAACGATTTCGTGAAATCAACTTGGCCAAACTATGCAGCAAATATCACAGTAGGAATCAGGACGATGATGCTCCGGGATTCCACGAATTTTCTGCTTCATGGATAAATCAAAATGTATCGAATTGCTAAAGTCAGAGAAGCAAACACGATTGGGAATATTTGGTGAAGGGTTGAAGTTGAGTTTGATGATTTAACTCAAGTAGTTGCTCAAAGTTTTCGATTACGTGGGGGTTCATGACTTCGCACCTGGTGAGGAGCCGGAGAGATAATTCTTTAAACCGATCCGATAATGAATTCGTTCAAGTTTTGTGATGTGCAACCGAGCCGCTGACTAAAAACAAAAACTACCGTACACTAAAACTGACCGAACCGTTGTCCGGTACAATATCAGAAGATCTTGCGGATATGCTCCCCACCTCAATGTGCGATCTCCAGGTGCACCTTGAATCGAACCAGACCCCAAGATATTAAAACGACATAGTATGAGTTATAGGTGTACCCCAAAGTTGGAGCAACAGTTGTGCTGGGTTATGCTTCCTAGAAAAAACTATCAACTCAGTTTTATCCGTAGAGGATTTGATACCTAGCTCTAAAGCCCAAGTAGACACATTGTCTAAGGTATACCGTAAGGGTCCTTGCCGGTCGACCCCATTGGCTCCTGTGACTGGCACTACGCCGTCGTCTGCAAGTTGTCTCAACGTATAGTTGCCACTTAGAAAAACATCAATGTCTTTGACATAAAAATTTACATCATAAAAATTATCTCTTTTGGCTTTTACAACATTCCTGGGGGAGACCTTTGTAGCTTAAAGCTTTTATGACTAAAGTTCAGATGAAAAGTCACTAGCATGGAATTTGTCTCAAAGATATTACACATATACTGAATCAAAAGCCCCCTTGATATCCAAGTACACAGAAGCTATTCGCTCTTTTTAAGCAAAAGCTAACTAAATATTTGAGGAAAGCAGCGAGAGACAAGCGTTCATCCCCTTACCTTTACGGAAACCATATTGTGTATTTGAGAGTAGGTTGTTCGTCTCAACCCATTTGTCCAGACGGAACAAGATCACTTATTCCAACAGCTTTCGAATGAAAAATAACATCGCGATGAGTTGATAGGAGTTGTGGTCGGTCACGGGTTTACCAGCTTTTTGAATGGCAATAACCCTCACCAGTTTTCAATCATCCGGAACAATATTTAGTTCCAGAAACTGACAAAACAAGTTCAACATGCGGCTCTTGGTGACTTCTGGGAGGCACCTAGAGCCGTATTGCCACATGAAAGAAGTACGAGAGAGAGAGCTGGGCGAATCGGTGGAGTATTGGATCTTGCTATTCATCTTCCTGCTCTCGTAAAAGCTGGATCACGCCACAAGAACTATGTAAAATACGATGAATTAGTCGATTTTTTATATCAGCGGGTACGGAATCTCAATTCCGTCGACTAGACAGTCATCAACCAACCTCGTCGAAGGTGGCCGGCTTCCAAAAGAAATGATTCAAGCATACTATTCAAACCTGTCCGGTGTTCCTCGAAAAAAACGTCAATCAACACCGAGAGCTTGATTCTCAATAGCAGCTGTGTTGGAGCTGTCTTAGCGTTGGTCATCAGTTCAAGAAATGCAGTTCTGAATTCAACTGCCGTACATGTCATGAGAAGCACCACTCGCTTCTACATTAATTCAATACAGCGAAGGTAACAGCTTCGCCAGCAATCCAAGCTAGCATAATAGAGCCAACCATGTCATAGAGGCCCGCTGTTTTTAATGTTTCCTCCGTTCAGCAACGTCTTCCATCCACGTCCGGCAAATTTAGCATACCAGTCCAAACTTGCTTGAAACTGTTTTACTCAATATCGTTGACGACCACAGTATGATGTACAAGGCTCGTGCTCTCCTCTACCCGGCAGTAGACGTATCAGTCGCAGGAATCGGATCCTAAACACAGAGAATTAGTAGTACCATTACAGATACCATCGAGACGGAAGATCGAATGATCTCGATGAAGTTGCTGAAGCAGCAGATTAATATTTCGGCGTGCAACATTCCAAGCGTTGAGCTAGCAGATCCACATTCCAATGTTCCCGGAAACGTAGACCTTGTCATCGATAGTGAATCGTACTAGGAACACCACACGTGATGGAAGATTACTCTGGGTGAAGGTCTTCTGTGGGTGGTCGAAACTCTTTGGTTGGGCGGTTACTGATCCCGTATCCAGTCCTACTACCTTTGTTCTACGGTTTTGCTATCTTTCTAACGTTGATGATCGATTGGAAGCCGCTTTATACGAATTCTGGGACATGGAAACAATTCTATCGGCTCCGGTTCGATCCATCGAAGAAGGTCTATGCGAAGAGCAGTACGCCACTACTACGATGCGCGTTTCATCAAGATATTACATCGTACGTCTCTCGAAGACTGAAGATCCCGAAAAAGTTCTCGGAAAATCAAGATCAATTACCGATCATGGCTTCATGAGCTTGGAACGATGACTGAAGAGAGATGCAACCACCAAGGACACATACCACCGATTCATGGAGAAGTATATATCTATAAGTTGCAATCCACCCGTCATCATAGAGGTCAGCGGTCTCGTCATCATAAAAGAAGACAACTTTCCGCCAGCCGCTGGGGAAGATTATCAAGCTCCACCCGGGAAGGATGGCATCGCCGTGTGGTGACCTTAAAGACACCGAATGTCATAGAGGTTGGGAGCGCCGTAGCACGCGTTGCCCTTCTTCCGACTCCGAGAGCTACATAACAGATACCAGGAAGAGCAATCATTTGTGAGAGCACTTGCTCGATGTTCACCTGCGTTTCTGCAGAGGAAATTGCTGGTCCAATATTTTTACGTTCCTCCGTAAGACCTACCTATTCTTTTTCTTTGTTCCCGATGAACTACGACGTCCGCTCTGCACCATTCGTCACCAACCTGAGATGCATGGAAACCCTCGAGTTCGAATACAAACCGGCTAGATAGCAACGCCATCTTCTCCCATGCATGAACATTGGTAATGAACTACATCCCTTCATGCTACCTACGACAAAGTTTGAAAATAATAGAATTAAGATTTTTGAAAAAATCCTGTTTCAATGCCGGAATGTTGGAGATCATATATTGTAAGTAGTAGTTTTAAGCTCAATTAAATCCGATGTTCTAACCAACCCAACAGTACCCTTTTATTCGACTCGTCTAAAACAGAATAGAGAGAAAGAGAGTTTTCCGCACGACCGATAGCCGATGTTCAACCGTCTCCGCTGTGGAAAGAAGGGATTGTAAAATAAAAAATGTAAACAAACCACTAACACTACGACGAAGTGTAAACAGTATTACGGTTGGTCGTTCGTGTTGCTTGTTTGATGGCGAAAATCCTGCTAAGCGTAAGTTTTAATCCTAACATTAACTTTACGTGCTCGTTTCGGATACAGTGCAGTAAATCGGTAGAGTACCTACCTGGACTTATTGTTTTTTGGTGGAATGCTCTAAGCGAATCAAGTCCTTCGAGTGATCGATAAGGCGTATCGACAACGAAACATCTAAGGACAAAAACTGTTTATAGACCATCCGAAAATGCAGTATAAGTTAATGATGAAGTTACTGATTAGGTCTTTCTTCTCAGCTAACAGAAACTGATGTGCTGGGAAAACTTTTGATTAAAGCTGTCTCCTGAGTTGGCCACCCTATACTTATTGTTTCACCTCCATCTTCCAAGAAAGCATCAGTGACAACGGCTATTACAGTAGATATTTCGTCCGATTTCGTTATTTCTCCAGTATCCACAGCTACATCGAATGATCAAGTTACCATTCGATTGCAGCATAGACGTCAAAATCTACAAATATCGTTTTTGAACTCACAAATTATCGAAAACTCACAGTTTAACACAGGTGGACCGCATGACTTCAAGTCGAGAAAAACTTCAACAAATGCTTTACATATGGGACACACAACTACCTAAACAATAACACCACTTTATTAAAGTTAGGTAAAATTTACCAAGAATGGTGAATTGGTGAAATTTATCAATATTTAAAATTTTAACCATATATAGATAAATTTGATCGAATAACGAGTAAATTTCAATTCAGTTTAAGTGAAACATACGAATAAAATCTGGGTGTATTTATTTATTTATTTAATGGTAATATTTATCAACTTTTCTTGGTTATTTTGACCAAGAATAGTGGTTTACTGCAGTGAACCAGAATTTAGGTCAACTGATTACACTTTTCCGGAAACGAAAATGTCTGTAAATTCATCCAGTGCGAGTACCGCACTTCGGAGTACTCTGGGAGGTCGCAGACAAATCGGCAAAGAACCATCTGCTCACACTAGTCGGTAATGTCAACCTTGCCGCTGACCTTATTGGCTCAAGCCGATGTGTGTCTTCCCGGCCTATGACACCGATACTGAAGGACGCAAACACCTAGTCGTCCTGACCCCAGGACAATTTCTTGTCAAAAGCTATCTTCAAGCGATTCCAGAATCCAACTGGAAGGAGACCGTCGACAACTGTTTGGAGCACTGGGATCTCACACAGAGGCATCTGCAGCAGATCTGATCCCACTGGTACCCCGAGTACTTACAATAGCTCCAATCCCGTGCAACTAAGGGTTGCAATTCATTCGTCACCGTCAAGGTAAGCGCCATCGTCATCATAAAATAAAGACATCGTTCCACCAAGAAACTGGCCGCTAGGTTAGACCAGCTCCTCCCCTGGAAGGATGGCATCGTCCATGTGGTGACCCACAAGACAGCGAATGCCATCGCGGTGATGCTCACCGTAGCACGCCTTGTCCTGCTTCCGACTCCGAGAACTACATAACCAGATGGGCAGACCTTGTGGGAGCAATTGCTCGATGCTCCCCAGCTTTTCACCAGCCTGAGGAAACTGGAAACGAGCAATTCCAGTGTGACCCATGAATGAACATTGTCAATTAACTAAATCCCTTCATGACACATTCGAAAAAGTTTGTTAATAACAGAATTGAGATTTTGGAAACAATCCTGTTTCAAGATGGCCGGAATGTTGGAGATCATATCTTGTATATAATAGTTTAGAGGTGAATAGATGCTCCATGTGTTTTATCCAGGGTGCGAAAAATTCAAATTCAATAAGCAGTATCCCGTGAATTTATCGAACATCTATCTCGTCATTCACCGATTCGGTGCAAAACTGAATTTCAGAAGAGCCAAAATTCGGTGATAGCAAGAACACATTCAGTCAGAATGTTTGCGATTATTGTGTTTTGTGATGCTCTCCTCTTTTTGTTTTGACTGATTGAACCGGAGATCTGTATAGAAAAATGTGTCGGTAGCATCCTGTGTGAATGAAGACACTCGGTGCGAGTCACCTTTTTGGAGGGGACCGAATGCTTGTGTTCGTTCGTTCATTGCCTCTTCTCTTTATTAGTAATTCGTGTGTTCAGCAAAGACCAAAGAATTGAATACTGTTGTTTTTCGCACTCATTTCGGGCTGTCAATTTTTTCACACACTGGTTTTATCTCATCTTTTATCTCACTCTCGCAAACTTACCTCGCTATTTCAAATTTATACGTGAATGAACATTGAATCGAGCTACATCAGATTGCTCACAGCAAGTAAGCACACAAACTAATGTGATGAAATATTCAATATCTAATACAGATTCGGAGTTATATAAATTTTAAATTTCGAGGTAATGGCTGCCGTCGAAAATGCTTCAGCGCAAGCCCTTAAGTTCAATTGAATACGACGTCCTATCGAACCCAACAGTACCCTTTTATTCGACTCGTCTAAAACAGAACAGAGAGAAAGAGAGTGTTCAGCACGACCGATAGCCGAAGTTCAACCATCTCCGCTGTGGAAAGAAGAGATGATGAAATAGAAATTGTATGAATTGTAAATAAACCAGTAACAAAATATACGTTGAAGTGGAAACAGTATTACGATCGGTCACTCGTTTTGCTTGTTTGATGACAAAAATCCCAACTTTAACTTTGTGCGCTCGTTTCGGATATAGTGCAGTAAACGGCCAAGTACCCACCGGAACAGTGTATTTTGGTGGAATGCTCTTTATCGCGGTAAACTTTTCGGGGCTAATTAATAAGCAAATCAAGTCGATCTGAGGACAAAATATGTTTTAAGATCACTCGAAAATGCAACACAAATCGTAAGTTAATAATGAAATTTCTAATCAGTAGCTTTTTCCGCAGCTAACAGAAATCGATGTGCTGGGAAAGCTTTTGATTGAAGCTGCCACTCAGTTGGCCATGCTGTACCTGTTGTTGCACTTCCATCTTTTAACAAAACATTAGTGTCAACAGCTTTTACAGTGGATATTTCGAATGATTCCGTTTTTTCTCCAGTATCCGCAGCTACATCGAATGGTCAAATGTTAACTTCATGGATAGCAGTAACGTCGTCGAAAGGTACAACTATCGTTTTGAAATTTATCGAAAACTCACAATACAACACAGCTTGACCGAATGATCTGGTAGTCGCAATGATTGCGTCGGAGTCAAGGAAAACATCAACAAATACAAGAAAAACTTCAACTTCAAGAAAACTCAAACGTGTTAATTCCGGAATCCATCCGTGCAAAGAAACCGTGTAAAAAAAACCTTATTGTATTTGTTTCAGAAATAATTAGGAAATATGTTTAGAATAGAACTGGTGTCAATATTTTGCTAGAATAGTTGAGCGTTCCTCTGAAAAAATGAAAAAGAGAAAGGTATCACACTTCAAGTAAACAGACGAGTGGTGAATTTAAGATTTGTGTTTGTCTTTCTCAAGGAAATAATCTTGGAATTCACGATTTACTTATGTTTGCAACCAGTTTCAATGCAAAGTATTATTGCCGTTTTTGGAATAGATATAAGCAACAACTACAAAATGAGCATGAAACAGTTCTGTTTCTGCTTTCGATTGACAGTTGAGCGTTTTGTTCATTCGAGTGATAGCCTTCTTTTCTACGGCATTGTTATCAGTTTGCATTGTTCTTGTTTCATCAACCCGGTTGCTTTTGTTATAGCACCAGTTATCTAGCGAGTTGAAAAATACTGTGCGATTTGCCTTCGGCAATGGAGCAGATAAACCAGTCATAGGCGAAGTGGTAAATTTCGTCAAAGGCTTGGATGGGGAGGTTGGTAAAACTGAAGCTGCATATAGGATAGCCGATAACAATCCCTTCTCGTCAAGTTCAAGTCTGAGCGGTCGATGTGCACGCGTTGACCGCCAACTTGGACGAACTGATATTCCATTATCGGAATGGTCGCTGAATTTAATGGTAAAGAATCAATTCAGCACATTCCAATACATGGGGTGTTTAGAAACTACATAAAAACACTAGAATTCTACTGGATCACCAGAATACTTCTGATTAGAGTTATTCGCTACGACAAACTTTATAATTTTTCCTTTTTACTTCAACCAGTTTCTCTGTCGTTTGTCATAATTTTCACTCCTGACTTCGAAATCGGTAACTGACCGAATTTTGTATATAACAATTCCTTATCCCTCAGGAATGAGTTTTCCTAAACAAGCAAGGTGAAAATCACTATAAAATACACTATAAACACACACAAAATCCTACAATTTACTGATAATTTATTGAAATTCAAAACTTCGAACGTATATTTGAAAAATAAACAAAATCTTCCTTTCTCTTTTTCTTCGTGTAGAGTAGAAATGCGATGAAATCAATAAAATTGAAATAAATGAAAACTTATTCGTGTTGTAGTTCTTTAAAAGCACAGAAATCGGAATTGCATTTTCTGGTAATTCTCTTGCATAGATATGCCTGTGAATTCCATGAATAAAAAAAAAATAAAAGAAGAAAGCATATTTTTTCATCGCGCGATTGTCAGCCCTTGGATATGGAAATTTAGCGTTGTAGCTTTCTTAAAGTATGCTCTGAGTAAAAATAAGTAGTAAATAAAATAAACCTTATGCACCTTATTGACCGCATAAAAGAATAAACTCAGATTTAAAGCACGCTTTAACATTTACATTCTTCAAAACGAGCGAAAGTGAAAATACCCAAACTTAGTGACACGTGAACCAATCAGAAGAGCCCAAGCAAGAATAGTGAAAAACCGTGGGAAGTCATAACTATTTGCCGCGCGAAACCCACGAACCAATCAGAAACGCGCAACAGGCGTGGGGAGAAAATCGCGCGCGAAGCGCGCAAATAAAAGGATTTCATTCAAAAAACAATCGCACTGAAGGAAGGAAGCCAAAATAGTAGCCGCGCATCATTCTACAGCAGAGCAGCCGCATACATCGACAGCAGAACCAAGCAGCACCCATCGGCCGCAGTAAGAGTTTTTAAGAGTTGTCTCTTACTGCAGTGCCGTTCCACACTGGTAGCAGCCGTGCAGCCGCCCGCTCACCGACGAGAAGCAGCAACCGCCACCCGCAACGACTGGAGCCAACCAAGCGCTGAGAGAAACCACCCAGCCTACAACCAGCCACCCATCGGCCGCAGTAGTGAGAGTTTTGAAGAATTTTCTCTCGCTACAGCGCCGCTCTACTGTGGTAGCAGTCGCTTCAACGAAGACACAACCCACGCTGCCGACTACTTCCCGAGTGAAAATTTCTAACACCGAAGTGAGACAACATACCAGGTCGGATTATTCTGGCTGATACGGGTTCATCAGGATGGCGAGCAAGACCCCCGTTTACGACAATGGCGCAGCCGGTAGCAGTGCTGAATCTCCGGAGAATGTAATAAGGTACTTAAAATAATAATAACTATTATCATGAGACCCCGATTGGTAAGGCGGAGGTCAGAAAAGACGGAACCCCGATTGGAAAGGCGGAGGTCAAAGAACATAGGACCCCGATTAAAAAGGCGGAGGTCGGTAAATAATGGACTCCGATTGGAAAGGCGGAGTATAGAAGAAAATTAAATAATTTGCAAAGACCGAGATCAATAGTTTGATACCACGATAGAATAAAAAATGGTCGATAAACGAAGAAATAAGAAGGAATGTAGCACCATAAAGGACCATAAAGGAAATATAATTTCTCTTTGACAGGATCAAAAAACGGAAGGCTGCTAAAAAGATTTCGGAGGAATTTAATCAAATAAAGGCGGAACTGGAAAAGACCCGTATGGAGAAGGAGGAGTTGAATCGAATCCTGGCAATTAGGAACGAAGAGGAAAACGAATTCGCTCAGGCCAGATCAAGTACGATGTGCGAGGAACACAGCACACCAAATGATACAATGCTCATGGCAATGAATAAAATGTCAATGAGCGGTCTCAACATACCGGAATGTGTTCCAGCTGCAGGGGAATCTGAGCTAAACAAGCGAAATTTTGACCACTGGAAAAATGTTCTGACTGCGTCCCTGAATCTTATTCAGGCTGTCGATGAGACGACCAGGATCGACATGTTCCGCATCAAAGCGGGTCTATTGTTGCTCGATGAGAAAGAATTCCCGTACTCCAATGCCATAGCTCGGTTGGATGCCCATTTCGGCTCGAGAGCATACATGCTATCTCAGCGGAGCAAATTGGCCAATATGGTACAACGAAGCCAGGAATCCAATATCCAGTACGTTAAACGAGTAGCAGTGGCAGCCAAGTTATGCAACTATAAGTCGGAAGAAGAATTCGAGGCAGTTTCGAGAACGGTGACAAGAGGATCGTCGGATAGCCGTGTTAGAACTTTATCGTACCGAGTTCTAACAGATGGCGGGTCTTTGAATGAGTTAATCGACCAAGGGCGCATCCGGGAGGTCGAGTTGGAAAACGAAAGGGACTATCGGAGACTACACCAGCAACAATCGGCTACGGTAGCAGCTATTTCGCACCACCCTGAAGAATATGCTCAACGCCGGCGTAATCCATACGAAGCACCCAGGGCTTACAACGGTAACCGCGGCAGAGGAGGAACTTTGAACCACGGTCCTATGAGAAATCAAAGGTTTGGTCAAACATGCTGGAGGTGTCTGAGCATACCACACACCGGAACAATGCTTTCATGCTGACAAAGTATGCCGTAATTGCAACCAACGAGGTCACATTGCTCGAGCATGCGTAACTCAAGTGAAGCGAGAACCACACAAGCGCAAATGGGCTGGAGATGAAATTGAGCCTCCGACTAAGATTGCAGCGGTCGATAAGACGGAAGATGTGGAAGACACGAAGGTAACGGAAACTGATAATATATAAATACTTTGAAGTTTTAGTTAAATGAACTGGTTCATTTCTATTCTCTGTAGTGTACCGTTTGGAATTTAATTAACATTGTTGAATGTAAAAGCTTGATAAATAAAATAATTTTAAGAAAATGAACAAAATTGGAAAGTTCTATAATATGATGCAATTGTTACAGGTATCGAAAATGTCACCCACTAAACCGATGAAATTAGATATTGGAAGAGTCAGATCCAAGGAACCAGACGACAAACCAGCATACGTTGTAGCATATGTCGCTGGTATACAGGTTCCGTTTTTCATTGACTCGGGGGCGCAGGTCAACACAATCACATTGGAGTCATTCAACGCTATTCTCCAAAATGAATCAGCAAAGCAAAGCTTGCATGGATTAACTTACGAATCAGATAAGACGCTGCGAGCATACGCGACTCAAGGGAGTATTGAGGTGGTAGCTACCTTCTCAGCGGAGCTTTTTGTAACCGAGAACAGACCTGCGACAACAGAAAAATTCTATGTAGTGCGTGAAAAGAGGGCTCTTTTGGGATTTAATACGGCCATCCGGTATAGTTTACTGGAGGTAGGTCTGGACGTACCAGTAAAAGAAAACAACGAACAAGATTGGCGTTGTGAGTTCAACCTGTACAGTGTTCATGCGACATCTACAAGCGAGTTCCCGAAATTCAACATTCCTGCAGTTGTACTGAACTATGACAGATCCATGCCACCATCGAGAAACGTTTATACGCATATTCCACCAGCATTCAAGGAGTTAACTACCAGAAAATTGGACGAATTGCGAGAATCTGGTATCATTGAAAAGGTCACTAAGGACATGGACAGAAGTTTTTGTTCTTCCCTGTTAGTGATTCCTAAGGGCAAGACAGACATCAGACTCGTCGTAGATCTACGAGGGCCTAATAAATGCATCTTTAGGACACCCTTTAAAATGCCCACATTCGAATCCATACTGTTACAGTTGCATGGCGCAAAATGTTTTTCGACCATCGATTTGAAGAACGCGTTCTTTCATATTGAGCTCGATAAAAATTCAAGACATTTAACAAACTTCTTCGCCGGTGATGCGCTTTATAGATGTTGCCGGTTGCCCTTTGGGCTCACCAACGCACCGGATATATTCCAGGAAGTTATGCAAACCATCATTCTGTCGGATTGCGAAGGTACTGTGATCTACCTGGACGATGTCTTGGTCTTTGGAAAAACCATTGAGGAACATAACCGTAACCTCCAGAAAGTATTAAAAAAATTAGCGAATCACAATGTGGTGATCAACCACAATAAATGTTGCTACGGAAAGGAAATCGTCAAATTTCTGGGTTTCACAGTGTCAAACGAAGGTTGGCAGATCGAAAACGAAAAAATCAGCGCAATTCAGGAAGCACGGAAACCTGAATCGTCTGCGGAAGTGAAAAGTTTCCTGGGGCTTGTCACGTTCATTGACCGTTTTATTCCACAAAGAGCAGATAAGACCCGTCATTTGCGAGAATTATCTAAAGCAAAGGATTTTTATTGGAATCAGGACCTTGAAGACGAGTTTCACTATCTAAAAACCAGTGCATGGAAACACATAAAAAAGCTGGGATACTTCAATCGCGAAGATGCAACAGAAGTGTACGTAGATGCTTCTCCTTATGGGCTCGGGGCCGTTTTGGTCCAATACGATGCAGAATCCAAGCCTCGAATCATTTCCTGTGCTTCAAAGGCATTGACATCGGCTGAAAAGAAATATCCACATACGCAGAAAGAGGCTCTTGCAATGGTGTGGGGCGTTGAGCGGTTTTCAGTGTATCTGTTGAACATTCAGTTCACTATTCGCACAGATGCGCAATCTAACGAATTCATTTTTGGAGGACTACACAGAATCGGAAAAAGAGCAGTTTCAAGAGCGGAAGCATGGGCACTAAGACTACAGCCTTATCATTTTAAGGTAAATTATGATATTATTTAGACAAGCTAAAATTATTAATTGTATTAATAAATTGCTGGCAGGTTAAACGTGTTCCAGGAGAAATGAACATGGCTGATGCATTATCACGATTGGTTACAGCATCTCAAATTCCTGAATCATTCGACGAATCCAATGAAAAACACCTGTTGTACTATTTGGATACAGGCACAATGGAGTTCACATGGGACGATATCGAGTCCGAAGCGGAAAAAGACGACGAGCAAACTTTGGTACGCGAATCAATTAGAAGTAACTGCTGGGAAAGAACACTTAAGCGTTACGAATCGGAAGCAAGAAATCTAAGGGTACTTGGAGCACTGGTTTTCAAAAATGATAGAGTGATACTACCACATATTCTCCGAGAACGTGCACTCAGGTCAGCTCATCAAGGACATATGGGCGCCGCATCGATGAAAAAGATCTTGAGAAACTATTTTTGGTGGCCGTGCATGTCCAAGCAAGTTGAAATGTTTGTGAAAGGTTGCGAAACATGCTTACGGTTGTCTAAAAAGAATCCGCCTGTTCCATTGACCAGTCGTGATTTACCCGATGGGCCATGGGAAATTCTCCAGGTTGATTTCTTCTCATTCAAGGATTGCGGCTCAGGAGAATTTCTTGTCGTGGTAGATACATACTCCCGGTACTTGCATGTCGTGGAAATGAAAAACACAGACGCAGACAGCACGAACGCGGCATTGAGTAGAATCTTCGAAGTATGGGGATATCCCATTGCTATCCACAGCGACAATGGGCCACCATTTCAAGGAGAAAAATTCATCAAGACTTGGGAAAACAGAGGTGTCAAAATCCGAAAAGCAATTCCGTTAAGTGCTCAAACGAACGGAGCCGTCGAACGCCAGAACAAAGGATTAAAAGACGCCCTCACAGCTGCTAAATTAGATAACGTAAATTGGAAAACATCATTGGAACAATATTTACACATGCACAACAAGGTCCGACCTCTATCAAGACTTGGCGTAACTCCATTTGAGCTGCTCGTGGGTTGGAGATTTAGAGGAACTTTCCCGTTCCTATGGGAAACACTACAAGCTGACCAACTGGACCGAACGGACATTCGCGAAAAAGATGCAAGAACGAAAATGGACAGTAAACAATATGCTGATTGGATCAGAGGAGCAAAGGAATCCAACATTACCGTAGGAGATAGGGTGTTTCTTGCCCAGAATTCAAAACAAAAAGGAGATCCGACTTTTGCGAAAGATCGGTACACTGTTTTGACCAGAGATGGAGCAAAAATTGTGGTACAAAGTGATAGGGGTGTACAATACACGAGGAATGTTCAAGACGTGAAGAAAGTTCCCATCGATCTACATGAAAACCACGATACTGTTGCAGCAGAATTGTGTGAATCTTCCCCTGAAATCATACTGAATGATGTAAAAGAAAAGGAAAATGTTTCTGAGAAACATAAACGTGTGAGAAAGAAACCTTCTCGTTTCAATGACATGATTATGTTCAGTGTATTTGATTAAAGAGTAGAGAAGTGGAGTATTGTAGAGTAGAAATGCGATGAAATCAATAAAATTGAAATAAATGAAAACTTATTCGTGTTGTAGTTCTTTAAAAGCACAGAAATCGGAATTGCATTTTCTGGTAATTCTCTTGCATAGATATGCCTGTGAATTCCATGAATTGAAAAAAATAAAAGAAGAAAGCATATTTTCTCATCGCGCAATTGTCAGCCCTTGGATATGGAAATTTAGCGTTGTAGCTTTCTTAAAATATGCTCTGAGTAAAAATAAGTAGTAAATAAAATAGACCTTATGCACCTTATTGACCGCATAAAATAATAAACTCAGATTTAAAGCACGCTTTAACATTTACATTCTTCAAAACGAGCGAAAGTGAAAATACCCAAACTTAGTGACACGTGAACCAATCAGAAGAGCCCAAGCAAGAATAGTGAAAAACCTTGGGAAGTCATAACTATTTGCCGCGCGAAACCTACGAACCAATCAGAAACGCGCAACAGGCGTGGGGAGAAAATCGCGCGCGAAGCGCGCAAATAAAAGCGCGAGTAGTTTCGCGGATTCGTCATTCAAAAAACGATCGCACTGAAGGAAGGAAGCCAAAATAGTAGCCGCGCATCATTCTACAGCAGAGCAGCCGCATACATCGACAGCAGAACCAAGCAGCACCCACCGGCCGCAGTAAGAGTTTTTAAGAGTTGTCTCTTACTGCTGTGCCGTTCCACACTGGTAGCAGCCGTGCAGCCGCCCGCTCACCGACGAGAAGCAGCAACCGCCACCCGCAACGACTGGAGCCAACCAAGCGCTGAGAGAAACCACCCAGCCTACAACCAGCCACCCATCGGCCGCAGTAGTGAGAGTTTCGAAGAATTTTCTCTCGCTACAGCGCCGCTCTACTATGGTAGCAGTCGCTTCAACGGAGACACAATCCACGCTACCGACTACTTCCCGAGTGCTCCCGAGGACAACATAACAGGTGGGATTATTCTGGCTGATACGGGTTCATCAGGATGGCGAGCAAGACCCCGTTGCCTGCGACAATAGTCATTCACGCAAAGAAATCACTCTGCTTTGAATCAACAAAATATTTTGTTGGTATTCAAAACAAAGTTTCTATTTGTTTCAATTCATGAAAAGTTTCAAATCAATTCAAAATTTCATTCAAATTAAACCAATAAAATTATTTAAAGTAATCACAGTTGTGTGATTCAGAACAATCACATTTGTTTTTAAACTCAAATTATTAATTTATTGCTTGAACAAAGTATTTTGTCACCCTAAGAAATCACTTGCTTTGAATCAACAAAATATTTTATTGGTATTCAATGCAAGCTTTCTGTTTGTTCTCAATTCATAAAAAGTTCAAAATCAATTAAAATATCATTCAAGTCAAACCAGTAAAATTAGTCAAAGTAATCACTGCTGTGTGATATTAATTTCAATAATGTTTGATTTATAACAACCACATTTATCGTTTAACCCAAATGTTTAATTTATTGTTTGAACAAAATATTTTTTCATGGTAAGAAATCACTTGTTTTGAATCAACAAAACGATTTTGTTGCTTCTCAATACAAGATTTCTATTTGTTTCAATCATAAAAGTTCTAAATCAATTCAAATTTTCATTCAAATCAAACCAATAAAGTTAATTAAAGTAATCACTACTGTGTGATATTAATTTAAGTAATATTTGATTTATAATAATCGCATTTATTTTAAACTCAATCGATTAATTTATTGTTATAAAATCGAAATATTTTTTCACCTTAAAATCCTCTGTTTCTGAATCAACAAAATATTTTGCTGCTATTCAATACATGGTTTCTATTTGTTTCAATTCTTAAAAAATCCAAATCTATTCAAAACTCAATTGAAATCAAACGAATCAAATTATTTAAAGTAGTCACCGCTGTGTGATATTCGTCTCAAATAATATTTGATTTATAAAAATATCTTATTTTAAATATCGTTTAAACTAAAAATGGTTATATGAATATTTGTATGAGTGCACATTTCATAGCAGCCATATTGCTGCCTCTGCCTCGGTTTTTCTAAAGTAAGTTTAAACAGTATAATTTGTAGAAACAGATTATCAACTAATTATTCTCTTGTAGATAACTGGAAAACTTCCGATTGAAGACGATTTTGAAAATAAGCTGCCATTATGACGACCTTCCCTAACTGTTCTTCCCGAGTCCTGCATCCAACCACGTGCACAAGGCTATTTCGCCATGTCCGATTCATGCTTTCCAACACGCCGGTCGGCTGGGGAAATATAGCGCGGTAATTATTTAAAACAATAAAACGATTCTCAGTTTTATAAAGCATGAAGTTTTATTTCAATCAAATGGTTTTATTGTATTAGTTCTTCGATGTTTATTATTTCAACAAATGCGTTTAGTTGATTTAACAAAATATTTTGTTTTGAACAATAAAACACGATGTTCAATTTATAAAGCATGAAGTTTTATTTCAATTCAATGGGTTTCTTGAATTAGTTCATCATTGATAATTATTTCAACAAATGCGTTTAGTTGGCATAACAAAACATTTTGTTTTGAGCAATAAAACACGATGTTCAATTCTATAAAACATGAAGTTTTATTTCAACTCAAAGTTTTTGTTGAATTAGTTCATCAGTTTTATTGGTCCATATATAAACCAAAATTTTAGTTGAATTGATTCCTATTTTGAATTGGTATAACTACGTATTTTTTTGCGTGTTTAAGAAATGATATCTCTTAACACCAGAAATTTCAACCCAATGGAAGACGGTAATAAATATGTAATTCAAAACACAATTTCTTCTACCTTTTATTAAGTGTATGTGTTGTTTCGAGGGGCAGATCGGAATCCGGATACCGGGTTTTGAGAAGCACAATTCAGTTTTCTCTGTTTAGTGCAACTTTTAACTGTAAGTTTAATTGGGATAAATATTGGTTTACATTTACAATTATTTCGTTGGTTTTTACAATTATGTCGTAGTTTAGATATTTAACCTACTGTTTTGTGTAAATTTTAATAAGAAAACAAATTCACTGCTAGGGTAACCAATTTAACTTTGTTTTAAATAAATGTGGAAAAAATTGTGGATGTGAACTAATCTTATTCAGTAAACTATCAATTGTGTCTTCTTCTTTTGCCTCGGAAGTCAGCTTGTTTTCCTTCTCATCGCTGACCGCCAGTCACCCATTTTTGACGTCCGTGATTGTAGCATAGACTAACTCTAAGACCAGTAGGTCCCATACAAAAACGATTTTTTTCTTGGCTCAGTCAGTACTAGAACATCGTCCCAAGCTCGGTCCCAAGCTCTACAATGTACCCCTTATAATGAACTCACATGAACACACTCTCAAATACTCTGTCAAAATAACACAGCAAATCAAAACAAAGGCGCAAATATGTATAACAAGGTGCTGGCTTCAAGGTGTAATTCGGATCAAGGGGTTTTACAACAGTGAACCAATTTCAAATCGCTAGTTACATATTGATTGTTGATTGTAGTGCAGCTGAGACGTGAACGAAGAATGTCAAACTGAGGCAGTGCGCCCAGCGGCAACAGTATGTCAAAGAGATGTGCGGCATGCTTCAAACAAATATTACATACATGTAACAACTACGACAGACCCAAGTTCTTAAATGTACTTTTTCTTCAACGGATAAAATCAAGGGATGTCGACTGTTTTGATTTGAATTTCTTAATAATTATTAAAAATTAACGAAATTCATACATTGACGCACACTACCGTATTTCTTCATTCAAAATGAGTAAGGTTTACCCATTTAACAAATGTCATTATCTGAGTTAATTTTACTCAGTTTTCTCCGTAGGTGCATTAAATCAAATTTGAGTACAACTCATGTTTACACACATTTCTGCAAGTGCCTTTGGGCCGGGCTGAGTGGTTTTTGACTCTGAAATTGAGTAGCTGTCAAGTAGCGTGTAAACAATTTAGGTGCATCGAAAGGTCTTGAACTAGAATAGGGGGTTATAAATTAAAAAAAATATGTTTTTTTCGTCTATATCGATGACGGGCGTTCTCACCAGAACATAAGCATTTTTTTTTAGATCTCAACTATTTTTCACAAACTGGCATGAAGTTCACAAAGTGTCGTTTATTCAAAGTGACAGCAAGCTGGCCTGCTGGAATATGCAACGCCTTTTTGACGTTTTTGATGTATGAAATCAATGGTTGTTTCGTTAGTTTAGGTAGTCTGTTTTTCTTGTAGCGTGTTAAGTGGTTAAATAGAATAGTGTTGTTTTGGAATCATTATTATTTCATAATATTTTGGAATTGTTTTTAAATAGTTGCACTTGTCAGAATTAAACAATAAATGGAATGTGTGTATATTATTATATTTTTCATCGAAAACTGTCATATTCTACATTTCCCTCAAATACCCTATTTATTCAGAAATAGACAGCTACGGAGCTCACTGCTCACTTGTTTTTGAAAGCTAGAACTATTCCCAAAATATGAGAAAAAACGCCGCAATCTTATCATACAACCTGGCCGGAAATCAGACTTTCGAACCTTGACAATTTTTTTTGACGTTACAGACTATTCTTTGAATATAATGGGTAACGGCAATCATGAAGAAGCTGTCTGTGTGGGTGCCATATGGCAACTTCGTTGAGGATAAGTGGATCGCCCTATTTGAATTTATGTCTCGCCCAATTATGTATATACCTTGGCAATATCACCCCATCCTACATCTGTCATCACCTTGCAACTTGCCCGCCTCGCTGACCATCGAACCTCGCAGCAGGCCATACGGGAGTGTGCGAGGCAGACCCTTCCTTTTTCGTGCTCGTACAGCGATGAACTTAAGGCGTGTGCTTCCCTAGTCCGGGCAAACCATCCACAACATGGCTGGTCGCAAATGGCCAAGTTGCACACTGTCTATACAGGCTTTAGCAAGGTTTTTGACCACATTGAACCTGGTCTTCTGAAATTGCTTAAATCATATTCAACCAGGGTTCGGCAAAGTTATTTTCATTTGAAAATCATCAGGCGACGTAGAAACTATAAACTTCGAAAATGCTGTTTTGAGAAAAACGCGTTGAAAAAAGGACTTCTCGGTCAAGCGCCTCTTTATACCTGCTGCGCGCGAAAAAGGCATCTTCGAAAAATGATGGAGAGGAACACTTGGAGTTTGAATTTCGAAAAAAAGGGTTTCAGAAGCGTATTCTACGGGAAATTTACTAACTTTTTGTAACATTTAAAAGCACTGAAGTGTGCAATAATTGTCTCATTACCCAACTACCCATTTAACGTGATATAGAGTATCTTGGTATCTAGGACAGGACCTGCCAGCTCAGAGAGAGATGACCTTTTATAAATTTATGATTGCTTATGATACGGGAAGTCAGTTCCAATGTTGCCAGGATATGCTTATACAGTAATCCCATTGCAACCAAAGCATTCGAACAACTTTCTTTGTCATTCGGAAATGAAGCGCACCAAACTGAACGTTAATTGATAAGGTTTCATTGAATTTCATTGATGCTTACGCTTCAAATTCTGCCGTGGGCGGTGAGAAATCAGTATAAGAGCTGTCACTCTTTGAATATCAGTTTTGTTGGTTGATCAGCGATCTTGAGTTTTAGCTGTATGCATTGTTGAAATTACAGCACAAAAACAACGAAAGGCAGAACTTTGCTGTTATAGCACTGGTAAACAGGTGCGAGTTATTACAAACAAAACAAGTGAACAAGTAAGACTGACAGCAATCACCACAGCCAACACCTAGAATTGCCCGCTTGTAACATAACCTCGACGGTGGCGGTAGAGGCGGTTGTCAAAGCGACCAATCAAAAACGTATCTTTTTCAAGAAATGGTCTTGTTTTTGCACTAACAGCTGGCAGGTCCTGTCCTAGCTTGGTATCAAATGCCAAGCAAATTATTTCCAGTGAATACTAGATGTATAGATCGAAATGGTCTATATCACGTCATATGAGTTGTAGTGTGAACGGGGTATAACTCTCCGTTAAAAGCGAACTTTGAGCTACTTCTCAAGCTACCAGACGAGTTAACACAATTGCATCTTTAAACAACTCTTACTCGCCAAACTTTGCAGCGAAAAAAAAGCATAACTTGAGCCAACTACCCTGTCGCCTATTTCAATTCATATCCGCAAATTTAGGTAACCTTCCAAACCGACTGCAGGTGAGTTCATTAAATTTGATCGAAATCTTAACGGCGACTCGAACCATTCCAAGAACACAATTTAAGAAGGTGCTTCAACCGACCGACCGACCGATGACCATTTGTTTTTCTTCCCTGAAATACTTTGCGAGCCGAAGAAAGTTCCAGTGTTTTCACAAAACTTCCAACTCTTTTCATCTTGCTCGATCGATTCACCTTGCCGAGGGTTTTTTTGTTTTTCTTCCTTTTTGCATAATACCAAACGCGGAAGGTGAAGCAAGTGTAAAACTTTCCCGTCGTTCCACATCGCTGAAAAGACGAGACGGGTTTACACCGCCCCCCCCCCCCCACGAATGACTGACGTTGATCTGACGGACAAACGGATGGAACGAAATTGGGCCCGTTAGCAATTGTCTGCCAATCTCGCTCCCCTGGCCGCCGCCCCCGCATGGTACTTGAACCGCAATCGAATGGTCGGAAGAATTTCGATTTTTCCACCGCACGTTGCGGAAGCCAACTGCGCGTTGGTAGCGCTGTCATTCACCGGAATGGAATTCAAAGTTTGTTTGGGCTCTATTCCGGTGTGTTTCAGGTTTTCCCATCAGCAGCGATTGTGAACTGTGTAACATTCAAGGCCGCACAAGCCAGTCGGGTTTTTTGTGTGCCGCCCCATCTAGGATTTCAATTTAGGTTGCTCCGATGTTTCGCCCGAGACAAAGGCCGATTCGAAAAACAAAAGATTGCCTCTCGTGTAACTTGCACACTCATGTGGTATGTGCTCGGACGCTGAATGGGGAGCCGGAGCGGACTGTTGCTGCCGACGACTTTCTATTGCCTAATGGATGTGCAAACAGTGGATGGATGGATGTGTGTACCGGTAATGCAGGTTTCTAAATATGACCAGCGACTGGCTGGAACAAAAGCCAGGCGGCAGACGACGCTCGGGCTTGGGATCTACAATAATGGCCAAGAAAGTCTTAGAGGCACTTTCTAGCTAGCTCCCGCACAGTAAGTAGGTTCTTTTGAATAAGCTCGACGGATCTTGCGACGTAGAATGAACATCTCGCGAGGAACGCCGACGCTCGCTGGCTGCTCGTATATTCATCAACAACAGTGGGTTACAATTAGTTAGGAGAACATATTTCTGCTATTTACCGACTGCTTTATGTGTACAATTCATCAGCTTTTTACATTGTGTTGCCTTGCACCGCTTTATCAGTTTAGACAGGTGTTGCTCTAGAAAATATGCAACTGCTTCATGGTAATTTGCTGAGTAATGTTTACATCTCATGTTTTTCATGCCAGGAATGGTTCCGAACAAAGTAAACTGGTAAAATTGTGAACTTTTTGGAGCATCCCTCGAAATAGCATCAAATTTTCCCCGAGAATGTCAACCTAAACTTGTCATCAGATCGGAAATATGCGAATTATTTTCAGCAAATCCAGACTTGCTAAGTCATAATCATGTTACTACAACTAATTTTGACCGTAGTGTGCTACTTGGGAGGATATGCGCCGAACGGCTATCAGCTTTGGGATCGAACTAGTCAGAAGATTATTTTTGCTCGTCACGTGAAGTTCGATGAAGCTTGTTTTTTTTTTGACATAGATGATGATGATGATGGTCCCGCCACTTACCCCTACAAAGGTTTGAGCTAGACGATTTATCTATTAGATAATTTATTTAAAACAATTCAACCAGTTATGCAAAACCAAAAACGAACTGATTGTATCTACAGATATAAACTTCTTCCAAAACTGTTCATTTGCTTTACAGCGATATAATTGTGAAAAGCTATTGATGTCAACCACAAATGTTCGCAAATAAACCCAGCGATCAGAAAATTCTATTACAATTCAAATCACAGAATTCTGTATAAGGACATTATCAAAATACAATCCAATATCCGATCTTGCCCGCTACCGAGTGGAGGTTTCAACACTAATGGAACCGCCACCTTTAGTTTTGGGCTGACCAAGGATATCCCAATAAGGAAATCGAGAAAATTTCCAAAGCGAAAATCTGGACCGGCCCTAGTCAAACTTTTACTTTCAACCACAACAGGAACTGACAAAGAATTCCCGACAATCAGCTGCAGGCAACCCACTACTATTTCATGGCATCTTCTCAAGCATCAAAGGCCAATGTTTTTGCGTAAATTCAAAAAGAAGTCCTTTATACCTGTATACCGCGCGCGAGGCTCAAACTTTTTGAAGACTACACAAAAATGAAAACTACTTTAAATTACAATAACAAAATAAAAATTTTAAATCCATCATCATCATCGAGGCGAAAAATATAGTTTGTTTGTGCCCCTATGACAAATATAAAACATTTAACAATAAACCATACAAAAATATCGCTGTAGATAACATCGTCAAGATACGAAATTAGTCAAGAGTAAAAATTTATCAGAGTAGCTGTTCGAAAAGGCAGCTTTGATGTGAGAAGCATTGTCTCTTAAAATCTGTTAGTGTTGCTGCACGTTTGATGTGTATAGGCATCGAATTGAAAACATTTATACCTTTAAAAAGAACGAATTTTGTGGTCTCGTACATAAAAATATGGTGTTCTAACATCATCCGCGTTTCTTTGTGTTATATCTATGAATATCACTTCCTCTTCAATTCGATTACACAAATATCGAGGCAGTAAACTGTTTCATTACTTTAAGAATGAACACCATTGTCAAATACACAACTCTCTTGCTTCCACCGATAGCCACTGTAGGGCATCTAACAAAAAGAGGAGGAAGTGAACCTGTTAGCATCTCAAGATCAACCGCATTATTTTATTTTGCAAACCGCTGTAATCTCGATATTTGTGTTTGATTAGCTAAAACAAAATGGAAGGGCAAAATTCAATGTGAGGAGAGATGATTGATTTGTACAATTGTATTTTACTTGCAATAGTTAAATCGTTTTTCAATCGTGCAGAGAATACCGTACTTCTTGGCTATTTTCTGATGACATCGTCAATGTGAGAGTCAAATTTTAATCTCATCATCAATAATCACGCCAAGATATTTAACCTTCTCGAACGCGATCAATTGTCTCATCATCAATTTTAACGGAGACGTCTTCAATAACTCGATTCCGCGAAATTACGATGAATTTAGTTTTACTTATGTTTCAATTTTAATTGTTTGTACTTTTAACCATCTACTTAGAGAACGTAAATCTGCATTCAAATGTGAAACGGTCTCTTCAAGGCTTTTAGCTGCAATGAACAACACGGTATCATCAGCAAAAAGATTAATATCACAAAATCGTAAGACTCGTCGCATGTCATTAATATAAAGAATGAATAAATGGGCTCCCAATACACCCCTTGTGGTACGCCAAGGCTGTTCTCCACAGGCTCGAAACAGAATCATTGAAAGCCGTCCGTTGAGTTCTGTCAGACAAATAGCTTTCGAACCATTCGTATGCAGAACCCGGAAAATCCAAAGCGCTTGATTGATTTTAACAACAAGGCCGAGAAATCGTTTCAAAAGCGCGTTTCAGATCCAAAAACAGCAACATTCGTATCTTTACGCTCTACATTTTCTTTCCATTTTGCTAAAACTAAATTTAACGCTGTTTCACAAGAATGACCTTCGCGATATCCCGATTGTTCCGGTGCAATCAAATTATTACTATTTAAATACGTTAACAGCTGGCCTTTTGACAACAAGTTCCAAAATTTTCTCTAAAGTGTGCAACATATTAATAGGACGAAACTCTTCGGCTTTAATCGTTCCAGCGACTTTTTGAATGGGAATAACTTCTTTCCAAACTTGTGGCACGTGCCCAGTTTGCAGCGATTCATTAATTAGGTCCAGCAGGTTGCTTCCGATGACACTAAAGCAATCTTGTACTACTCTTGCATTTACGTTATCTACTCCAGCCGTTTTGTTCAAAGAAAACAAACAGATTTTAGATCATCTAACGTTATTGGGTGAAAACTTTCAAACTACAGTTAATATTAAACCGGCTGTTTTATTTCTGTCTGTCTCATCTACTAGATCAATGGATTGATTAATTGACAATATACTATCAACAAAATATTCATTAAATCTACATGCGATGATATCCTCTGACTGTTCTAATGTGCCATTGAAGGTTATGGATCGCGGTTTGCTATTACTTGGTTTTAACAAAGATTTCAAAATTTTCCATAACTCTTTGCTGTTGTTTTGATGCAAATCAATTCTTCTCTGAATATATTCACAACGAGTTTGTTTTACGCATTGCGAATATTTGTTACGCGCGTCTTTGTACCTATTCAAAAAGATATGCCTATTAGTTCTACGCCATTTCTTGTACAGCTTGGTCTCTTTTACGTTTATGACGCAAAAGATCCAAATTGTACCAGCTGTTCGAGTTCTGTACTAAAACAAATTTATTTTCGACTAGTTTATTGGTACATGTTTTTTAGACGTCTGTTAAAACAGCTGATTTCTGATCTAGAGAACCGGTAGTTGTTTGAAAATCCACACTTATTTCGACAAGTCTTGAAATAGCTTGTTTCGAATACTTTTTCCAACATTTCAATTTCACATAATCACTGTCACCACTACTATTATCTTCAACGTTAATAATAATGGTTTCATGATCGGTTACTTTCAAGTCTGAGTTTATAATAGCACACACCGAATCCAAATTACAGTACACATGGTCAATCAAAGTTTGACTGTGGCTGGAAATACGCGTATATTCATTAACCAATTGTTTTAAATTATAGAAGTCTGCTAATCGTTTCAAATGCTTCGAATTATTAATGTCACAATAATTTATATTAAAATCACCGGCAAGCACGTTTAGTTTACTAGAATCTACAAAAATCTCATACCAGTTTTCCAAAATTTCAATAAAACGCTGGTCACTAGAACTGGAAGAATGATACAATACACCATAATTACCGATCTGCATGCCTCGAACAACTGCAATGCTTAAAAACCAATTGCCGTCACAAACTTCGTTCAATTGAAGCTTGAACTGAACTGATTCCTTAGCATAAATAGCAACACCGCCAGTGTGTCTAGAATGTGATAAACAAGCAGCCACATTATATCCCGCTATCGCTTGTTGTCCGTATGAATTTGACTCTCAAGCAGTGAATCAATAACCGTTGGTAATCCAGTATTCCCACGAAAAGGGGGGTGAAGATGAGCAGGAACAGGGAGTTCAGTCAGACGATGTGGATGAAGAGGAGAACGAACCGGCAGCACTGGCGCTCTCTTCGCAAACATAACAGGGTTGCATACAATCCAAGAAATAGATGCAGACATGTTAACATAATCACACAAATAGCGATAATGACATAACTCGCTCTCTTATTACGTCATTTCGTTGAAGCAAGTCTAATTTTCTAAATAAAATTTACAGACTTTTATAGACATTCCCAGACATTTCAAATTTTTATCACAGACATTTGAAAAAAATATCTGGCATCCCTGGTTCAGCACCAACATTAGATTAGGGTGAATCTGCTTTTGTAAACAATGGCCTTCGTAGTCATTTTCTTTTGAATCAAAGGTCACTTATACAAATTAAGCACTCTTTAAGGAAGAGAAGCTTTATCAGTATCCGCTGATATATTCAATTTCAAGAAATTGTATTCGATTTCCGATAAATTAGAAGACAAAGTGTTTGTTTACGAAAGCAGATTCGTCCTAGTCAAATGTTGGCGCCGAGCTCTCTACTCTTTTTCTCTTTTGCGTTTTGATTTGAAAGAGTCGATGAAATCGACAAGGAGTTTTCATAAGGGCCAATGTCGCAAACGTAAACAATGGCTTCTTCCGCAAGTTTCTTAAAAATGCAAACTCGCTCAAGAAAACTACCGCTTCTATATCCTGTTCTATACTATAATCGTGGTTATTCCCTATGATTAAGTTAGCAAGAAATTTGCGAAAGAAGCCGTTGTTTACGTTTGGGACATTGGACCTTATGAAAACTCCACGTCGAATAGTTCTGCTCACAGAAAATCAAAGCGTGCTGTGAGAGCTGGTGAGCTGCGTTATTTGCGAACTGGTTGTTATTTGCTCACGGAAATAAATCGATTCAATGGAACAGCTCAAGAGCGGATTGCCCATCTCTAGTGGAATGCGCTGGAAAACTCATTTGCCAAGAAATCGCTAGTGACGCAGAACCTAATCCAAAAGCAACTCGGGCGTTTGAAGATGGAGGAAGGCGAATCTATTTATGCGGAGTCATTTGAAATGTTTCGATGACCTTATCCGACAAACTACGGGTGGCTGGAGCGACGAATCTGAAGGAGCCTGAAATGGTGGTCACAACATTGTTCGTGACGCTTCCAGAATCGTAGGGTCCATTGATGACTGCCCTGGATAATCTCGGTGACGATGATCTAACGCTAGACTTGGTAAGTGAAGGCTTTTTAGGTGAAGAGGTGAAGTAACACAGTCAACATCAAGAAGGTACGAACGATAAGTATACTGCTTTTGCTGGTGATAGAGATTAAGCCAGGTCAAAGAAATTTGCAGGGAAGTGCCACCGGTGCGGTAAGCAAGGGCACATGAGAAGGACTGCCAGCGGTGAAGGACAACTGGTGACCGGTGTTTACCTTCTCAACCGAAGTCCAACGGCAGTTCTTCCGGTCAAGTCCACACCCGCGGAATTGTGGCTAGGAGTGAAACCTGATCTGGAGAAGCTGGTAATTTTCGGTTGCCATGCTCAACAGCGAAAGAAACTGGACGCCAAAAGTTTTGAAGTGACCATGGTAGGATATGTACCGAGCGGCTATCGGCTTTGGGATCGAGCTAGTCAGTTTGAATTTGACACTTTAGCAGCGAACCAATCAACGTTGGCAATCCAGTATTCCCACGAAAAAGAGAAGGATGAAGACGGACAAGAACAGGGAGGTCAGTCAGACGGCGCGAATGAAGAGGAGAACAAACCGGCAGCACCGGCGCTTCCTTCGTAAATAGAACACCACAAGTCCGGTGGGCAAACGTCGGTGAGGCACAGCAAACGGGAGCGCACGCTACCTGGTAAGCTACTAGTCTATTACGGATCAATTTCTGGTCTTCCCTTTTCTCCAGATGTTTCCGATATGCATGGCCAGATAGCCCGTCGAGACGACAGAGACGGTTGGATGGGTTCTGTTGCGAGCGAATCGGAATCTTTGGAGAACAACCAAGTCTGGAAACTGGCGTCCTGTCCGAATATTGAGCCACTCAAATCCAAGTGAGTGTTCCGGATGAAGGAAGATGAAAACGGCAAACCAAAAGACCAGCATTGTAGAAAAATTGGTTTCTCAAGAAGCAAGGCCAGGATTATGAAGAGACCAACGCGCTCTTGGCAGTTAGCTTGGCAGTAACCGTGTACCGGCGATACTATTTCCATCAAATGGATGTGTGCACAGCGTTTGTTCACGACCACTTGAAGGAAACCATCTTCATGGAAGTCCCGGATGAAGTCCCGGGTGTCAGCGAAACCTGACCAAGTCTGCCGATTGCTCTGAAATCGCTGTACAAGTTGAAGCAGTTGCCAAGATACTGGAACGACCAGTTTAACGAAGCAATTCTCAACATGGGTTTCAAGAGGTCAAGACACGACTACTGCCTTTACCCGAAGCTAGGAGATGGAGACGAGCGTGTGCCAATCATATACGTGGACGTTCTGATGGAAGCAGGCCGTGTGGAAAGTCTGTGGAAGTAGCTCACCTCCCAGTGGTGCATCCTGGAAACGTTAAGCTCCCCTTAACGGGTAACCGTACTACAACGGAGGAAGCGCCATACGGCGAGTGATCCTGCAAAAGCCGTAAGCGGTCTTGACATGAGGAACATGGACGACCCTGAGGTAGCCGACCCCAGACGTTCCAACCTCGGTCCTGGCCCTGGCTTTCTCGATCGGAGGAAACACCATATGAAGCGAGTTTCGGCAGGTACCGTAAGTGGTCGCGCAGGGAGGTCGCGGACGATTTGGCGCAGACGTCCCGAGCCCTGCTTGAATCCAGGAGCATCTCGATCGAATCAGCGTCAGGTTTGCGAAGGTAGCTACAAAAGACCTCTGTAGTTAAACATAGTGGGTGCATAGTAAAGCATACTAGCCCCCTCCCTGTAGTAAAACCGAAAGGTGTTTTCGGGAGGGCCAGTGCTCGAGGCACGAGTGGGTTTTTAGCGAGTCGAGAAGTTGGTGCCCTCATCCCCACACCCTGAGTTCTTCAGGAGTCTGTTAGCAGATTTTCCATCCCGTTTAAAAAAAGGCCGCAATCTGGCGGGAAGGACTTGGCTTCGATGTTTGAGATGTCCGACTGTGGAGAGCTTCGACACTTCTTAGGAATGAGGATCGAATACAATTGCGAAGATGGACAGCTGCAGTTATTCTAAAAACGCAAGCATCGATAAGCTGATAATCCGTTTCGTAATGTCCGAATGCATTTCAGCGTGAGCCCCGATGGAGAAAGGCTTGGCACTAAAACAAGAAGGGAGAATATCAACCAACCGTACCGGAAATTACTCGGTTCACTAATGATATTTACCATCCCGTTGGTTACCTGGACAGGTTCCAACAACAGCCATCCACCGAGCATTGACCAGCCTTGAATCGAATCGTTCATTACTTGCAACATACGAAGATGTTGATTTTGCAGTTCAAGCGGAACGGAATAAGTCATCCATTGATAGGATTTGTAGGTGTAGACTGGGCGCCCGACACTGAACATCAAACGTCCATCAGTGGGTATATTTTCCAAGTGTTTGGGAGCACCGTAAGCTGGTGCAGTAAAAAACAGACCACTGTCACCACTTCTTCTAATGACGCGGAGTACGTTGAACTCAGTGTAGCAGTCACAGAATCCCTGTGGCTGCAAGAAATACTTGACGATCTGCAAGAATCGACAGACCCGTTACAATTCATGAAGGCAATAGAAGTTGCATTTGTATGGCGAACAATCTGACGCATTAGACATCAAGCATCATTTTGTGCGTGACCATGTGGCGTCAGGGATGGTGAATATTGAACCCATTAGGACTCAAGACCAACTTCGGATATTTTTACAAAGGCCTTGGAGTTCAACCGATTCAAGACCCTAAGATTGGAACTGGGATTACCCGATTTAGCGGGGGTGTGATCAAGTTAGCATTTGCGACAATCAAGATACCCCGCAAACGCCCCTGTCTCTTGGTTACCGGACTTGTTATTTTTCACAAACAGTTAAGTCGTTTTCGGTTGTAAACCTGGGTCGGGTCTGACTCTGACTCACAATCACCTAACGAAAACGGATCCAGAGTCGAGTCAGTTTGATGGTATTAGTGCAAAACAGAAACATAAACAAACGTATACCTTTTATTTTGACAGTTCATGTTTGTGTATTGGTGAATCTAGGTTGGACCTCGAAAAAAGTTGAGAGCGAATCTCATTGATGTTGGGTCGGATCCAAAGCGGATCCAGATCCGACCCAATTGAATGAAAAAACGTTTTGACTGCTGTTAGGGCGAACCTCAGGCGAACCGAGTTCCGCACTGGCAGTAACCGTTTCCTCGTTTTCAACTCTTGCCTCATTTCGGTATCTCGTTCTTAGAATCTGAAATCAAAATACTCCATGTCACGTAAAATAGGCATTAGTGTGAACGGGGTATTAGCTAACTCTAACCGCCCAAACACAACGATAACGGAAACGGAACGGAAAACGGTAATTTTGACAGTTGCTGCAAATGAATTCAATAAATACGTCCATTTTGAATCGGCTTGGACCTGCAAGCATACTCAGATCGGGCTTTGCCGTTTGCCGTTACCGTTATCATTGTGTTTGGGCCATAACTGCGTCCATTGACATCATTGTTTTGGTTGTCTCAATCTTGAGTCCAAACTTCCGAATCGAAGTGTGCTTTGGTCACGAGCTGATGTGCTTAATTTGCTTTTAGCTTGTCAACTGGTTTTCACATAATTTCACAAAAATCTTTAGGTTTAATTAATTTCATACGGTTTGTCTCTGACAGGAAAAAGTCCATCACAACATTTAGTGAGTAATAGATGCTCGAAACTGTAAATTGAAATCATTTTCGGAACCGATTATTCCAGCCGGCAACAAATCCCCATCCAACGATTCGGAAGCAAAACACCGAATCCGTTTGACGACACTCAAGCTAATGTGCTCCCCAGCACAACCAACCAAGGATCGGCTTAGCTGGGTCCATAATGGCTTAGTAAAAGACCACTTAAAAACGGCACTTCGCTCGATCCGACAGCCAACTGTCCGGCATCATTAACCTGAAATGCCAAACAGGAGACGAGGGTTAAATTCCATTCCTGCCCACCGCAAAACGAAAAAACCAACCACGTAAATCCAACAACGTTCAAAAATGAGAGACACGGAATTAATACATAAATAATTCAGCTGAACGTATGCGAAAAACCCGCCCCGCAGCACTAACAACATCATAATTCGTGAGGGTGTCATCCCCCTTTCCTTCCCCGGATTCCACCGTCGGTGGGGATGCTGCAAAGTCGGAAACGAGATTCGAAAGGATTTGATTCCATTCTTTTTGAGCCGTCGTCTGTCCCACGACCACGGCCGGGCTATTTTCGCGATGGTCATTCCGCTTTGTGTGTATGAAGTAACACACTACGGATGGGAAGTTGTAACAAGCTTCGTCATCATCATCATCATGATCACCACGGTTGGTTCCACTAACAACCTCAGCGGAGTTTTTCGGTCCTTCCGTTACTGCGCGCTGTGTGGTCGTTTTGAAGGGGAATATGATAAAATCCCACCTGTCTCTCTCTCTGTGTCTCTGTCTCTCTCGCCGGGACATTCTCGGTTATTCCGGCCGCAACAAACGCGCTCTGCTGGATGGGTGGGTGCAGCTTGAAACAAAGTTGCGGTTTACCAGCATGAAAAAAAGGTAGCTGGTAAGCTTTCCCCGGGTTAACTCCACCGGAATGTGTGTGTGGGTGGGATCTTACAGAGGTGAAGCTGCGAAGTTCGTTTGAGAATTAGGGAAATCCGGAAGTAAATTTGTTTCTTTTCTGAGAATTGCCTGCTTGACGAAAGCAGGTGATTTTCAGCGTAATCTAATGCACATATGAAGCATGTTAGCTTTGGCGTGAATTTACAATATATTCCCTAATTCAGGACTGTTATATGAGATATTGCCAACAATTTCGACCTTAGCGCTTGCTTTGGCTTGCAATTGAACGTGTTTGGTTAAATTCATCGACTTAGGTTGAGACATGTATTTTAATCACAGGAGTGAAGCGGCTGTCATCCACGAACAATAATCGTGAAGCCGAAAACTTGGTGCTGCCTGCGTGTGGTGCTAATTTGACAGCTCGATTTTCTCAAAGGCTTTATGCAGCAAACACAGTATTCGCGGCGGAAGTTGTTGTGTTTTGTCGTTAGTTTGATTCGAGAAAAAAAAATCCGTGTTATACTTAGGGTAGTGGTTATTAAAACGACATTATTTTTTCATTGTTCATCAGCCAGATATTATATTGTTTTACCTTAATTACTGTTACTAGTAGTTTGGTAGAAGAAATAGTGTAAAAACGTATAATTTATTGTGAACCAAGCTTAAAATGTTCAAATCGTCACTAGCGCCACATCAAAAGTGGCTGGCTTCAAGAACTAAGGATCTCTTCAGTCCTCTGATATTAATCGTGCATTGCCGATACTTGAACACCCCTCGTTTGGTAGGCGTTGCGAGCAGAATGATGCCACTCTCTTGATTATGTCATTTGCTCTTCAGTTATCAAAATGGCGCCCAAGCAAGAGGAGCAACGAATTTTGCTCGCGTATGGCCGAGTTCTGATATACTCGTTACGCAGAGTTTACAAAATCACAAGAAGTGGTCGAATCAATTGTCACCAATGTGATAAACGTGTTCATGGAGAAGACATGTGTTCAGGAAGCTCGGATCGGGGAGAAATCTAAAGCCGGAAACCGACAAAAAGATAGTTGCAAACCGAACCTCCGCCTCCCCGTCCAAGATGTCGAATTTCCGAACAGCTACCTGCTGGCCTTGAAACGCTTGAGGCAATTGGAGAGGAAGCTTGCAAGATCTAAAAAATTCGAGCGAAGAGATGCGCTCATCTTGAGGCTAATTAAAAGTAAATTGGCTCGCCCCTCGCTTGTCGCTAGCACGCCTCTAGTGTTGGGAATCGGAAATCTTTGACAGTAGTGGTTTGTTTAAACTTCTCTAGAGAACAACGGGTGCAAGTTTGATCAAAGTAGTCGATCGCGTTCAGAAATAACGTCAAATGGAACTCGAAAGAAGAAAAAATATGCTGCATGAACACCTGGCAAATTCGGAGTGGTCCGGTTCCGAGTACAGCTACTGTAGAGTCACGACGCTGGAGGTTTAAGACAAATTGTACAGCAGATTTGTAGAACCGATGCAACTGCTCTTTGCGGCTGGCAGCAAGCTCTGGGTTGTACACAACATCGCCATCCGTAAAAATGGGTACTGTCACTGCTTGTACTGACTTATTACTTGTTGCTAATGACAGTACCGGAACAAAATGGCAGAACGTGCGCAATGTGTTGTATGTTTTCTGCAGTTGCAGTTCTAGTGAAAACTATTGCCTGAGTTTTCTTTGGGTTGTTGACCATGGCCAAGTTAGTTAATGCTTCGAGGTCCACGTTGACAGCTGGGGTGAACACATCAATTTCGGCCTGATCTGGAAATGTACACCTGTAGGTCGTCAGCGCATATATGTTAGCTGCACTTTAGAGACAATGGTAAGCTGTTAGTGTACAAACTGAACAACAGCGCACTTAGGCAAGATCCCTGTGGGGTACCGTCAAAGACATTACCTTCCCTAGATACGACGTCGGCCAAACGAACTGTCTGTTTCCGCCGTGTCAGGAAAGATGAGACTAGGTTACAGGCGTCTTGATAGAAATGGAACTCATCGCGAAGTTTTGCTTCAAAGATCCGGTACTAGGGAGCAATCAACTAGGACCATGACGGTGCAGTGGTCTCTTCCGAAACCATCATAAACATCATGGATGACTTCAGCCATGCTGTATCCCTTGCGATATCCGGATTGATGTTTTGCGAGTAACGTTTTGCCTGGGTTGTCGAAATGTTCGGCGATTTGAGCCATTAGGATCTTTTCCAGTACCTTCGAGAGGGAGGGAGCTCGCTAATCGGTTGATAGTCTTTAGGATAGTTAATAATCGGCGTATTGATTGCTTTATTCCAGTTGGATGGGAAAGTCTTCAAGTCACTGATCGCATGGAAAAGATAAAGTGCTGGTAGTGAAAGGACAGAGAAATTTGATGAAGGATATCGGGATATCTCAGATCCGGTCGGTTGGTATTGATATCTTAAGATCTTGCGACGGACATCGTCTTCGTTCGTTTGTTGGAAGTCAAATCTTTGTCTTCCATGATCTACCGCCGTCTACCGCGGCAGGATCAGTAGATGTCCGGGTTGGTTCGTATTTTGCAGCTTCACTTACAGCTGAGCCCTTCTTCGTATTGTTGTGAATCCCTTTCCTTCGCAGGTTGTACCGCAGCTTTTTCGCAAGCAGGTTGTGGTCGAAATGCAGTTCAGCATTGCGCTTCTTAGCTGAGAAAATAAGGGCCTGTCTTTCTTCCTGATGTAATCTATCCACTGGTTGTCGCCACGTAGTCTGCTAGGATTGCGTGAATACAGGGTATACGTCAAATTTTCTTAGCTCTACCGCTCTTCAGATTTGTTCCGTTATCCAGGCTGTACGGTCCAGTACGTTCCGATGCACGATACTGAAGTAGGTGTTTCAGTTCAAGAGTTAGAAGCTCAGCCTTTGTGATTGCGTCGTCAGCGGCGAAGAACTGTTGGGAGTCTTTTGCTTGAAAATTGGCTTGTAATTGTAGGGGGATAGCTTGTACATTTCTCACAGGAAGGGTCTGGGAGGTTGGTCTCTTTATACATATGTTGGCTAGAAGGTAGATTATTTCGTGATCAGAAATGGTGTTGCCGGTTGATGTTTTTGATTTGATCACATTCTCAGGAGAGTCTGTGATTAGAATTTTCGTTTACGCGTGTGGGACTTATTGGTAGGATCATGAGGTTGAACGTTAAGTTGATGCGGGACAGTGCTGTCAAGTTTGCTGTAGGTTGCACTATGGTCCGAATAGCTAAAATTCGCGACAAAAATCAATAAATTGAAAACCAATAACTTTAGACACATGCTATCTTTGGATGATTTGACGTTGATGATGAAGTCTCTTACGATAAATAGCCTGTCGAATCCGAAGTCTGGTAGTTCGATAAGGACTTTCTCATACACTTGACTGAAGGAAGGATTGGAGTACACCGGAATGTAAAAGTTCACTATACAGATGTTCAGCTGATTGATCTTGATTTGGGCAGCAAGGAATTTGTCCGATGGTAGCCCTTATTTCTTTTCGAACATAAATCCTTATTCCGCCACAAGTCCTGGTGCCGCGACCTCTTCCACATGGCAATGAGCGCATGACAAAATTGTATGCCGAAAATGTGGTACTGATTACTGCTAAGAAGTAGCTTGAAGTCATCAATATGATGCTCGAGCTCTCTAACCTCAAGATGACCGATACGAAGATTGGAACAAGTATTTCGAGACATGTCGAGTATCGTCAGCGAGTAGTGTCGAAAGTTAACAACGTGGGAAAAAAGATAAATCCTCCGATACCACGTCGAAGACAATGGACGAATCTTCATGTCTACTACGCATAATTTCAGTGAGTTCGAGAAAGTGGTTGGTGCTATCTTCACGAGTTTACCACTTCTTTCCAGAAACAAGGACGTCAATGGAATCGTTGCGGACGAACTCATGGGAAACCGATAATCAACCCTAGCAGCACACTTGTTGCAAATCGGTTGAAATAACTTCAATGTAACTCAATCAAGTCACAATCAAGTCGTTGTAACCAATAAGGCTTGCATTGTGCTGCTTGGGTACTTACTGGAGCTTGTTTTAGGTGACACAGGTGACAAACACGATTGTCAAAAATAACAACAACGGTTGGAGAGATTGGCCTGTCCGACTACTTGGATTATTTCACTTGCAGGCGTAAACAGTTTGAAACATTCGACATCGTCTCTCTTATATCGAGAAAATTCAACACGTTTTTACAATACCCCGCCTTTCGCCTTCATGAAACGGGATTTTGTTTATTGCGAGCCTGCAACTATCCACCGATACGAAGCATTATTTGAACCAGACAGCATTTTTCTCACAGTTAAGCTATTACGTATCCATTCTTAACCGGCAACAAGCTTATTTATATAAGACTTGTGTTGCCATCTAATTGTGACTTTATCTAGGTCGGGATATGTCGGTATAATTGTTATCCAGAATGTGTTAAAAAAAATTTCAGGCACAGAACTTGAGGCGACTGCTATTTTATACTGACCAACGAATAGTCAAACTACACAGAAAAAAATAATTAATTTTAACAAGCGCGTAAAATTTCCTCTCGTTGAATTCCAAGCCAAAGAAAGCGTAAACAACGAAATTGTTTGCAATCTTTCATGCGCCATACAACAACGTTTGCAATCTAGATTCAGGCGTTATCTGGCTTAAATTTACATGAAATATCCCGTTATTTTCTGCCAAATCAAGCATGCCTTTTATGTGCATTAGGTTACGCAGAAAATTCAATGTTTCATTTTATCTGTGAATTTCGAAATGAAAATTAAAAGAAAATGCCGAAAATATCTCACTGTCTAGAACTGAGCAAGGGTAAAACAGGTGTAAAGCCCATTGTATTTCTTTTGGGTAGTAATCGCGTATTAAATTTTAAGTTCGAACAATTTCAAATCGCGACCCTTCTTTCTCTCTGGTGGAGTACGTACTAGTGAGAACATCACATTTTCATAGTGCAAGATATTTAAAATGCCATTTCTGAAATCTTTGGTGAATTTATTTGACTAAATTCGAAGTAAACGCCCGCGATTTTAAATAGTTATGAGTGAATTACCTATTGAATGTAATGTTTTATTTAGTAGAATTTAAATAGTTCATTCTAATTGAATTTGAAATAAAGTGGCTTGAACTTGGAAGGACATATTAGTCAGGTGAGCTTTAGTGAAGTTTCGGTGGATTTTAGTGCAGTAAGATAACTCTACGTTGCTAGGTTTATTCCGGTTTATTCAGGTTTATCCAGGGTAAACCACAGGACTGAAGCGGCTGTCATTCGCGAACAATAATTGTAAAGCTGAGAGCTTGGTGCTGCGTGTGGTGCTTAACGGGTGTCCAATAAAAATGATCAAGAAATTGGTAAAAGTTTTTAAATTCAGCGAATTATTCGGCCTTTATTTCTGCTTCGAGCTTAAAATTTCTTTGGCAGATCTCGATCGTAGTTTTAATCTGAGATTAATTGCTGCCACATTTGGAGCGTATTAAGGTTCGATCACAACTTTACTCGGAATAATACTGGTTTGGTTAAACGATTGGGCAAGGGTGGAAATCGGCTCTGCTTTAAAAGTGTTTGCCTGCCCTAAGGAGGCAGTCTCATGCCGAGATATTTAGCAGAGGTAATGGTCCTTTCTCTAGAGGCAGCGCTTTAGTAATTAGCTTATTCGAAACAGGGCGGAATGTTATAATTTTTAATAACGCTTCACAGCCGATTTGGTCTGATTAATATCAACCCGCATAATCACAAACCATTCTTGGACCGTTTCCCTTAATGTTGACGACCGTTTCAGTTATTGTTATGACATTCCCCATTATAGTTGACAATTATAAACCGGTAGTTGGAATTAAATGGAGATTACTAATTTTTCTTCTAATTTATAGTTAACTCTAAACCTACAATCCTCTATATAGTTTTAACAATATGTCAGATGGTAAAAGGCCAAATAACAATATGCTGAATAGGCGGTTAAGTTAGGTTACCATACGAAAGTGGTAATTTTCACGAACAAATTTTTTGCTGAACTCTATGCCTAATGGTTAGTATATAATCCAGACTGAGTGCAGACAATAATAAACCTTTCAATGAAAATATGGCATGTATTAACATTATGTGTTAATGTAGAGGTTATATGGTGAAAATGAGATAAAACTTTTCGATAAAAACAACATATAATGTGATAATATATCTTACATTCGAAATATAGTTTTGACTATATAGCAAATTGTTTTTCGTTATGCGGGAACACCAAGCGTGATGATGGTATCCTTTATAAGGTAAGTAAAAAATTATTTAAATATTTCCCTTGAGCTTCTTTGAGCTGATTTCAACCAACTGTAAGGATGCTGTAACTTATACCGGCACTGACGAAACGACCCATGCAGCATCAATCATAGTAACCCATGAGTCAGCAGATAACATTTGACAGCTCTATCAGTCGAACTCAAACTTTGATGGCAAAAACAGTGAAGCAACTCCTTTAAGAAGTGTGCGCGTTCAAAGAACGGCACCCCGCTGCGTCGAAAACGGACATCGTGTGGCACTTCGTGGACGCCGGATACGCCCATTCTGGCATCTACGACATCTTTGCACTATAAGACAACAATCAGAGCATCGAGAGAAAGCCCGGTTCCGGACGGTCAACGACCCTGAGCGACAAGAAGCTCCAAAGGATGCTGAAGAGGAAGACCGACGGAAAAGTGGCTACATCACTGCGTGCGCTTGGCCGGGAGGTTGGTTCAATCGGCCAAACAGTGAAAAAGTACCTTGCGAACATGAACATACATGTCAGGAAGCGGAGGTCACGTCCACTGGTCTCGAAGCTGCAGGCAATGACGCATCGGAAGCGGCTGAATAAGATGATCAACTCGATTTTCCCGGCGCATCGTGACGTGGCGGTGGTGATGGACCACGAGACCTATCTACCCTGGATGGCAACGACTGGCAGGGCACTTCGTATTTGACGTCCCCACGAAGGAAGTAAGCTCCGAGGTGAAGTTCATTTCACACACCAAGCTCCCCAAGAAGGTGCTGCTGTCAACACAACAATCAGCGAGAAGGGCATGTTAAAGCCACTCTTCTTTCGCTCCGGACAAGTCGGTGAACACGCCCAACATCCCCAAGCTGCATCCCGTCGAGTACTTATGGGCCAACCTGAAGCGTAAGATCTACTCCAACAATTTGTCGCGAAAACTGAGGAGGAATTCATAAATAAAACGAAGAAAGAACTCAAAAACATGCCTACACGCATGTTTTCGTCCGCAATGGTGAATGTTCCGGTTAACTGCCGGAAGGCCGCTCGCAAGGGCGTAGAATTTTTTCGAAAGTAAGCTTAAATAATTAACTTCTATGGGGAATTTTTCCAACGCAATTATCTACCTTAGCTTTTTTTTATCACCAACCGAAAAAAAAACATTTTTAATGCAAATGTTATCTCTGCGCTTATTTATAGAAAGTTCCAATCTACTCTCTAATCTACAATCTAAATCGCAAAACAGGTTCCGTCCAGCTGGTGAACTATTGTTTCGATTCAATTCACGTGTTCGGACATGGAATCACTCGATGACAGCTCCGACTTGAATAGGTTGTGAAAAAGTCCGACTCTCCTGGACAGGCCCAAGTTCACGAAAGCCTTCTTAAGCTTCGACCACACTTCCAGAACTATCTTCGCTTCCCGTATGTGGACGTAGATCGACGGATCAAGAAGTATGATGATATTCGCCTTTGTCTTTCAAATCCTTGCCTGCATTGACGGCTTCGTATGACAAACTTTCAGGTGGCCTAATTTTCTCGATTTCGGGAAGGCGTGAACTGGACACAATACTACAAGCTTGACGTTCCGGCGGGAGCTGTCGACCTTTTCTGGCTTTATTAGACATTTTTCGTCTGACAAATCTTCAACGTACGTCGAGAAGCTTCCCTACCGAACGATCTTGTGATGGGCCTAAATATGTTGGTAATGGGGAATAAGAACGTCTAGTTTGGATGGCGGTTAGAAGGACAGTGAAATTCGACATGGATTTTTCATACGAGCCAATGTCGCAAACGTAAATAATGGCTTCTTCCGTAAATTTCTCGAGAAGTTAGCATAGTTACTTACCACAATGATTGTACAGAAGGGGAGTTCCCCTCTACAATAAAAGTGGTAGTTTACTTGAGCGAGTTTCCATTTCAAGGATTTTACGGAAGAAGCCGTTGTTTACGTTTGCGACATTGCTCTAATGAAAACTCCATGTTGAATTCTATTTCTGAATAATTAAACACTAGCTTTCTTCGATTGACACAGCTTACTGCTCTTCGATACGAACAAACCATTTAGCGTAGATGCTTGACTGTTTTCGGCCTCGGCTGCTGCAGATCAACTGATAATGCTGTCAATATTTCCCTGTACACAACAGGGTTGCTACGATTGGCGGTGCAAAAAAAGATCCACAACCAAGTTGCAGGGATGGATCGCTGCTGGCGAAAAAGGCGAAATTCCCCTTTTGAAATTACCCTTTCGCTAGTATCCCATTTTCAACCCCCCAAAATCACCACCAAAAAACCCTGACTTCACCACTGGCGGACGCAATCCGGATTTCGAGCAACATCATAACGGAGAGTATTTTATTTTACGCGAATGAACCGGACTTCACGGCGGGCATTCCCGATCCATTTTTCTGCTCTGCCATGCCATGATGGGGATCCGGGTGCAGGCAGTTGCGGCAATCTTGTGAATTGCAATAGACGAAATGGACACACGTTTGCCACCCACACACACACACACACAGTCGCACGGTCGAATGCTGCTCTGAAATAACAACAATTGTCTACGGAGGCAGCGGGCAGCGCTAGCAGTGAAATGTAATAAATCCTGTCTAGTTCGGTGTACGTGGTGGCCGAAAAGGGAACGGGAAGGTAGGGGTGGACCGGATGGCTCAAACCCAGCCGAAAACCTTCTGAATCGAGATTGTGGTTTCCCTCCGACTGACTCGCTATGGGACTCCGTCCGTGGGATTCATGTGGCTTTTGAGTTTTGCTGGTCCGGTAATGGTCGTGGGGGTGGTGGAATAAATCGTCTTAAATTCTAGTGCATGTAGGACTCTCGAGGGTTGAAACTGATTAGCTCGTGCGGTCATCCTGGGAGGCTCGGTGTATATCAAGGAGATTATAGACCTTGGAAAACAGAAAAACCGAAATCGACACAGCAGAAGTCCTAAAATATTTAGACAGTCTTGATTTCACTCGCAGCATATCGGCTTCGGCCGCCCACGCTGGGGCATTGTTCTCCTCCTGGAGAAACGGCAAAGCACGGAGCTTTTTCTGCTTCGCTCGGAGAACGACAATAAATATCAACGATGAAACAACTTCACTTTGCCACTATTATTTATGATTGCGACGGTAGACTTGGTTCATTATTCACTTCGCGCGAATCGTTGCATTTCTCTGTCTTCCCACTCGGCTCGGGAATGCGCACAGTTAGTCGAGGATGTTTCTTTGTGATGTCCTGAGCGGGAGTGCATTGAAACATTCAACCGCCTTTTGCTTCGAACGGCTGGCTGGCTGGCTGGGGGGAGCTTTTGTTCGCGATTTCGAGTCCGGTTTTTTACTTTCCCTTCTCGTTTGAAACCCAGAAGTGTTAATCAAATTGCATACGTACGGGGGCTAGTGGGCGGTGTGGGCGGGTGCATGCGAGATCTCGCTTTGTTCCGGGAATTTCGTTTGCTTACCTGGAAAGGGAGGAGATAGAAAAATTTCTCAATTATTTTGAATTATTAAGAGATGATGATTATTTTAGAGCATGAACACTTGAGAGTAAAGAAGACATGATTTGAAAGGGAGTTCAGAAGGAATGGAGGAGTTCGGTTCGTCTGGAGTAGAGTTAAGATGAAGCAAGATGCATTGTAGAAATGGAGGGGAGTCGAATATATCATCCATGTCAGAAGTGAATGGATGAACGATAATATTACTGCATTCATTCTGTTGAGGTAATTTCAGTGCAGTAATGACGGTCATATAATATACAGTAGGATCCATACGAATAATCTGCAGGGCCTTATTATGCGTACTTATTTTCGACGATATTCAGTCGAATAACCAATAACTAGACCACTTTAAAGCTAGTGCCTAACCTGTCACATGCTGTCGAGTAGAGTTTGTTTTGGTTAGGATGTCCGTCTTGTCCCTATGTGGGTTTTTTTACAAGCGAAAAGTTTACAGGGTGGCAAAGGTTTCTTGTCAGAAAAATAAATGGTAAAAGAAGCGCAACGAATGGCTTCAAATCAATAAAGCGATTGTTGATTTGAAGCTTTTCGTTGTGGTTTTGTGTCATAAACTTAGATTTTATTATTAACCTTCCTTGGGTGTTAACATTTTGTGACGAATCAGGTGCTTCGGATCATAGTGATTTCAAATTAACATTGTAGAAAATTTATCTAACCAAATTTAAAGTCTTTGTAGTCAAAGTGCTTATAAGAGTCCCAATTTTTAATGTATGCTGAGTACTGCCCCTTTTAACGCGATTGGCCTCATGGAATCGGTGCCGGATGAGGGCATGTTTTGCCACGATCCGTGAGCCGGAGACAGATACAAATTTTCTACGGAACATTCCTTTCGACGGCCCAAACTTCATGATTTTTCATGAATAGTCTACTTCTAGCTTTGAAATGGACCAATGACCATATTGGCCATTCTAAATCAACTCGAATGCCCTGGAAGAACCCCGTAGGCGCGGACAAAAATAAAATTTCACCGAAGTATGCCTTTCGACGGCTCAAACTTTTTTTTTTATAACTAGTCTACTTCCAGCCTTGAAAGGCATTCTGGAACAACCTGGATGCCGCGGAAGAAACTCTTAGGAAGGGACGAATGTGTATTTTCGCCGAAACATGCGTTTCGACCGCTCAAACTTCATGATTTCGAAGGGCATGTTTAGGTGAAAATCTGTATTTGTCCCCTCCTAAATGATTCTTTCAAGGCATCCGGGTTGTCCTATATTGGCCAATATGGTCATTGATCCCTTTTATGGCTAAAAGAAGACTAGTTTGAGTGGTCGAAAATCTAAAAGTTTCATCTCTGCCGGCACTATCAATAAGGATGCGTACAAGTAAGAATGTCTGCAAAAGTGGTTGCTACCATTAACCAGAAGCCACGACTCTCCAGCTCTGTTTTGGCTTGATTTGGTTTCTTTTCACAATATGAAATCCTTCCTGGAATGGTATAAAGTAGAAGAGATCAAATACGTGCTTAAAACAGCCAATCCACCAAACTGTCCAGAACTTCACCCATAAGAGAAGTAGTGGGCTTTAGTTAAGCGGAAACTCTTTGAAACTAAGAAGAAAGCAGATGGTACCGATGATTTCAAAAGGAGATGGAGGATTACATTTGAATTAACTATTTTTTATGAACAGACAGACACAACTCTATGATTGTGAAATAAATAATCGGTTTTGTTGCTATTATTTTCATGTCCGAAATTTAAAGAAATCTAAAAATTCAGTGGAGCAACTGAATACTTGTTTAATGAACAGGTTGAACATGCGAATTTGTCACCACTGCTAAGCGTCGGATTTAGTGTTGTTCAACCACTTTTGAGCGTGAGTATAAATCTCGTAAATAATGTGAGTCCAAAAGGGCTAGCAACCACGTCGATGGGTAAGCTTCTGATGATCGAGCCTACTCTTCACTAGTTTGACAGTTTCGGATAAGGTGCCAGTGTTGCCAGAACCTTCGGTTTGAACATTTGAACTGTAGTTTTCGAAGTGAGATGATTGTAACAATTTTGCAGTACTGTGCTCAGAACAAATTATGTTATTAATAGTGATATACTAGAAAGCATGTAAGGAAAATAGAAAATTCTAGTATCAATATGGTGAGATAAATATAGAAAATGACACCAGTGAAAGTTTCTTGTGCAATATACACCGCGATTGATGTTTCCCGCAAATTGCAACTTCGTATGAGCAAGAGCATGAGCATGATTGACTCCCCTAGATTGCTTCTCCGATTCTTTCCACTGCAACTTAATTTACACAGAGAATCAACAGGTAATGCATGGAACTTACATAAATCCTCAATCTTATCTTATCTAACACAATCTAATATAACACTAACGCAGCCAATTGTTGAAAGCATCCAGGAAAATGACGACTTCTTGAATGCATAATTTTTCTTGTCACCGGCCAGGCCAACTGCGTAGCATGTGCCGCAGAGTGGACTCAAGAAATAGAGCGATTATAGAAAAAGTGTCTGAAATTGCTCTACTACTTCGAATCAAGGGAAGGAAGAAAGCGTGGACCTGAACCAAACGCTTCCACATAGAGTTAAATAATGTGATAATTTTTATTTTAGCGTTGGGAGCATGGATGCTAGGAAGATAAGTTTATGCTTCCTTGCCTGTGGGTGGACTTATGCCTACTTATGATAATTCAGTGCAGACGTCTTTCAAACTTGGCAGATAGAAAAGCAAACGCTGGAGCCTCATTTTTAGCAAACTTTTATACTACGCAAACGAATATCTGCATTTAAACGGCTCAAAGAGCAATCCGTTCTAAGCCACCTATCCTTTCGATTGAAGAGTCACAGTAAGCATTTAGTGCCTTCTGACAACCTTATGTTTCTATTGGTTTCCAAGCTCACCTATTTTTTTTACCAACCAGGGGATACTTGATCCAAAGTACAATGATTAATTGTAATGTTTTGTGATTTGGCAATCCGCAGCAAGGAGTGGACCGGAAGGTTAGATGAGCTACCTCCTTCACCAAAATTGCTGAAATGTGGCACAGGAGCTCAATTTGACATTATGTTTACGATTCTTGGTATGCCTGTGTGATTCTGGCACATAAGCAGTCCATTTATATTGGTTGTCAATGGCATTGTAATATCCTTGAGAAAATCATAAGCTTGCGAAAATTTTCTGCAAAAGCTGATTGCGTCTTTTGATTGTTTGAACTGCAGTGAAGTAATGGCAGTTATGATAACAAAGGTGTATCGGTGAATATGTTCCAGATGGCGATGCGGAAGTGAAAAAAAATCTTTGGTTCTGTCTTCCTGCGGAACGGAAGTTGAGCCGTTGGCTTTATTCACCCAAAAGTTCAAAAGGTGGTAGAAAATGCAATTGCAGTTTTTGCAATCATATCTTGAGAAATCCGTATGATTCAGAATAGGCAATTTTGCCCATCAAGATCCACAGGATTTGATTTTGGTATAAACAAAGCCATGCAAGTGTGTGCAACCGGTTGGCAGCACACAGATTCCTCGAAACAAATTTATCGCTGTGTGCTTAGTGCCTCGACAGTCGAAGCAACCGTTGGGTCTTTGTTCAACCGTCAACAACTTTTCAATATGGGTGAGACAATACCACAGAATGGCGCAACGCTATTGGCCACTGTTAGAATTCCGCTGTCAAGAGTTTTATTTTTATTTCCACTCCTCATCACACTCCCACATCCCTCTCTTCACGTTTGCCCTTCTTTATGAAATAAACAAATCCATGCAAGTGTGTGTTATTGACATATGCTTTGTTACTGTATCGCCGAGTGCCTCGATAATCGAAGCAATTGTCCATCTTGTTAAAGTGGCTGAATGGTTATAATCTAGAGCCATGACGCAGGTGGCCTCGGTTCGAATCTCCGTTGCGTATCGTGTTTTTTTTTTGTGAGCCATTGATCTTCCGGACTCAGCCCTAATATACGTCACATCCTCACTCACTCATTGAATTTTTCAAAGCGAATTGATGTGTTGCTTTTTTACCAATGACCAATGTTGCATATTTTCTCCAAGTTACGATCCATTACGAGAAATGAAACAAAATCATGCGAAATTGCATTACAATCTTGCTTTTTCTATTTTGGGTGTTGTTAATACAACAAAAGGATTACTGCATTAGGCTAGTAAAACACCAAATGGAGCCACGTCTATCCTACATATCGCACTCATCAACACATGAGCCGGGATCAACGGCTTTACGTCCCTTTAAGAAGACGTGACCGACCAGTTAACGACTGTTCCAGAAAGTATAAGCACACATTATTTTAACGGTCACTTTGAATATAATGAAATATTTCAACATGTTTTGGCTGCGTTCTTTTGTTTTCACATTTCTCAGTTTGACACAGAATGACAAAGCATCAAAAATGTGCTCAGTTTAGTGTTACCTATCAAAATGCGCGGTCTTACGCCGGAACAACGAAAAAGCATCGTGCACAAATGGTGCACTGTGAGCGGACTCTCCTTGAGTAAATTGGCCAAGGAAGAGGGTGTAAGCGTCGGAGCGGTACGATCTGCGATTCGAAAATATAGAGAACAGTGTACGTTTGAGAAGATGCGCCGAAGAGTGGTCGGAAATCCGGTCCTGTTAGTCCAGATATCGATAAAAAGATCAGGGATGCCTACAAGCGAAAACCAGCGACTTGCGTTCGGGATGTTGCGAAAAAACCTCGTCGAGTAACGTCATGCGTGCCAAAGAAAGATTTGGGCTAAAAACATACCGGAAGCAGAAAAAACCCAAAAGGAACCCAAAACAGGCCGCGTCCGTGGAACCACGGGCCCGCAAACTCTACGATTCGTTATTGTATAGAAATTCTACGATTGTGTAGAAATGAACCATGAAACGTATGTAAAACTAGCTTACAAAACGCTTCCCGGACCACAATTCTATACTGTAAGCAAAGACAAAGACATCCCTGAAACGGAGAAGGCAATTTTTACCGAAAAATTCGGTAAGAAGGTTATGGTTTGGCAGGCAATATGCAAGTGTGGTAAAACATCTAGTCCATACATCACAACGGAGACGATGAACACTCAGAAATACGTTAAGGAATGTCTCCAGAAGCGATTATTGCCGATGATCAGGCAGCACGAAGGTCCAGTAGTGTTTTGGCCTGATTTGACGTCATGTCATTACGCAAAGGACACTTTAGAATGGTACAAAAGTCAAAATGTATGTTTCATACCGGAAGATATGAATCCACCGAACTGCCCGGAAGCACGGCCAATTGAGACGTTTTGGGCTTTAACTAAAGCAAAGCTTCGAAAATTCATAAAACCAGCGGATGACATCCAAAAATTAAAAAAAATATTGGCCAAAAGCGGTCAAAATGGTGGGAAGTACCACTGTGCAGAAGCTAATGCGTCATGTACGAGGAAAAATTAGGAGTCTTGGCTATGATTAAATATTTTGATTAAACGATAGAAAAATATCATATAAAACACAAATACATACATGATTTGCCAAATAAAATTATTAAAACTAAAAAAATCATGACTTTTTTGTTATTTTGAAAGCGTGCTTATACTTTCTGGAACAGTCTATTGCAGAACCCGGTGCGAGCGCTGCTACGCTTGCAACTAAATGAATAGAAATTTAATAGCACTGGCGCGTTGATGGCCTGACCCCATACGCCGATCGGTTCAATATTTGTTTCATTTGTGTGAAAGCTCACCCTCATTTCGAGGAGGGAGGGGTCTCGAATCACCATAGTAAAAACTCTACCTCCAAAAACCCCATATGCCATATTTGGTTTCATTTGTTTGATTAATTCTCGAGTTATGCATAAATTTGTGTTTCATTTGTATGGGAGCCCTCCCTCCTTCCAGAGGGGAGAGGGGTCTAGAACCATCATAAGAACCTTCTCCAGCTCCAAAAATCTTTCCACACAAATTTTCATGCCGATCTTTGCCGAATTCCTGTTTCATTTGTATGAGAGCCCACCCCTTTCCAGAGGAGGGAGGGGTCTCAACCACCATAGGAAAAAGTTCTGCGTCCAAAAATCCAACATGCCATATGACGAGTTTTTTAAGGCATGAAATGTTTTTATTGTGGTTCAAAGCCCCTCCTCCCTCTAAAAAGGGGGGCTCTCATACAAATGAAACAAATTTCAACCAAACATGAGAACTATACCTACTGCTTTGCAACTTTGTATTGAGTGGTTTTTGGGTCCGGGAAAGCATCTTATGATAATTCGAGAGCCCTCCCGCTTCTAGAAAGGGTGGAATCCAATGCAAATGAAAAACAAATTCCTGCATAACTCGAGAACTAATCAAGCAAATGGAACCAAAATTGGTATGGGTGGGGTTTTGAAGACAAGTAATGTTTTTGTGGTAGTTAAAGAACCTCTCCTCACTCTGAATAGGGAGGCTACCATACATACGAAACACAAATTTAAACCAAACATGAGAACTATCCCTACCGCTATGCAAATTTGTATGCAGGGGTTTTTGGGTCCGGGAAAGGATCTTATGATAGTTCTACACCCCTACCGCCTTAAGAAAGCCCATGCAAATGAAAAATTATTTTCTGCATAACTCAAGAACTAATCAAACAAATGGAACCAAATATGGCATGTGTGTTGTAGGCAAGAAATGTTTCTACGGTGGTTTGAGACCCCAAGCAAAAGAAACCAAATTAAGCATGTGTGAGGTTTTAAAGGCAAGAAAGGTTTCTATGATGGTTTCAGATTCGTCTTCGCCCTGAAAGGGGGGGCTCCTATACAAATGAAATACAATATTCTGTATAACTCGAGAACTAATCACTAATCACTAATCGAGAACCAAATCTGGCATGTGGAGGTTTTTGTAGATGAATACTGTTTCAATGCTAATTTGAGATCCCTCCCTTTTCTGAAGGGGGGGGGGCTCCCATACAAATGAAACACAAATTTCTGCATAACTCGAGAACTTATCAAGAAAATGGAACCAAATTTGGCATATGGAGGTCTTTGAAGGAGACAAATGTTTCTATGATGATATGAGACCCCTCCGCCTTCTAAAAGGGGAGGGAGGGATCTCCCATATAAATGAAACACAATTTTTTGCATAACTCGAGAACTAATAAAGCAAATGGAATCAAATTTGGCATGTGGGATTTTTTGAAGGAAAGACATATTCCTATGGTGGTTTGCCCTTTGCCCTCTGAAGGGGGGGGAGGGCTCCCATACAAATGAAACGCAATTTTCTGCATAACTTGGGAACTATTCAAGTAAATGAAACCACATTTGGCATATGGGGGTTATTGGAAACAGGATTTTTATTTATATAACAATGGATTTCTGTCTGACTGTCTGTCTGACCGATTGGAGTGAAAATATGTATGCAGGCATTTTTGGGGCTGGGGAAGGTTCTTATGATTTTTTGAGACCGCTTCCCCCTTCCGGCTCGCATACAAATGAAACACAAATTTCTGCATAGCTTGAGAACTAATCAAGCAAATTGAATCAAAAATGGTATGCGGGGTTTTTTGAATGCAAGAAATGTTTCTATGGTGAATTCAAACACAAATTTCAACCAATCCTGAGAATTATCCAGGTAACTAAGCCACAAACTGTGTATTGTCTGGGTAGGAAAAATGTTCTGATAGAAGTTTGAACTCCTTATTTCTCAAAAAAAAAAACTCATTAAAAAAAGCGTCAGTTCTATGTAATTTTCATTCATTTAGTTGCAGGCGTAGCAACGCTCGCACCGGGATCAGCTAGTAATAAAATATTCCTTTTGAAATATGAAAGAGTATAATTTTGCATTTATTATCGCAAATCGTGAAAGCTCAGAAGCTGCTTAAAATGCTATTTGACTTGGCGATGGAACTTTGAAGTTTATATTTCAGCTTCTTATGTAAAAACCAACTTCTGAAAACATTGATTGACATTATGGCATTTTTTATAAACAACCTATCGTTAACAAACGACAAACAACGATTACATATTCACACCTCAAAAGTATCGGATCATACGGAAAATACGAACTTCAAACTTCTCAAAACAAGTCAGCAAAAGTGTGCTGCTCCCCAAACTTATGCTAAAAGCGATTATCCAAGGAAATAATTTACTATTCTTCAGACATGTCCTATTCAGAAGCACGATTTCAACTGCAAACCTTCGCCCTGCCAAACTCGTTGACAACATTTCAACATTTCCCAACCGCAATTCTGTTTTTGTCCCGACCGTCCGGTTGAACAACTCCCAAGCAGTAATTAATATTTATGCGCGTAATGACCACTTGAAGTAAATTTTCTTAATTTCTCGCAGCACCACTTTGCCAAACGACAAACACACAAGAGGAACGAAATAACGAAAAAACGATGCGCGCATCCTTTCCGGAGGGGTTTTTTTTTCCTGGAATGAAACTTTGTCCCGACTGCCAAAACCAGCTACCAGTTGGAAGTTTTCGCTTCCGTCTTCGGTTTGGAAACGACATGTGAAGGACGCCAAACAAATGAGGAAATAATTTTCCGGTTAAATGAGTCGAGTCATCGTGGTTATCGAACGACTTTGTCCCTGACATGTGCTGGCTTTAAAGAATTCTCTTGTTCGTGTTTAAAAAAAAAGAATCTTTGATGCTGTTTTGTTGAGAAAAAGAAAAAAAAAACAAACTTTTGAAAATTTGTTGTCATGGAAAAGTATGTTTGATTATCCCCCGGGGCGAAGTAGGCGATTTGTTGTCGTTGCTGTCTTCGAAACAAACACCTCATTTTTGTTGTTTTAGTCTTCAGCTTCATCTAATGAAGCAGGTTTAAAATTGTACAATCATTGCTTCCTTACAGAGAATTTCACTTCCCATCATGTCGCAAATCCGACCAATGAATGCTTGAACGATTCCGAAACCTCAAACACATGCGATCCGAAAAACAGAAACACGACACTGTTCCAATCCGGCAAAGAATCTCAACCAGCTGCCGATTTTCACAAGCTTAGCCTCCATCCCCCCTGGTCTCGAAACAAGGATTCTCTGCTGTCGCATATTGATCTGGAAAATCCTACTAAACAATGCATGCCGTCGTTCTCCGGCTTCTCCGGAGGCATTATTTTTAATCACATTTGCCTGCTTGGCCGGAATTCGACTTCGGACTTGTGTTTGTGTACAAGATAATTTTCTCACCCCTGCAGCATCAGAATGCACTTTCTCCGGTGTCTCGGTTCCACAAATGGCCAAACAAAGAAAGAAGCCATTCCCCAACCGGGTCGGAATCGACTCTGGAGCGGGGGAAATGTTCTTTTAAATACTTCCAGGCTCATCCCCATGTGCACCATCACCATGGATGGGGGCTGGGACTTAGTTGACCCACAGCTCAGGAGACCGAGTAAGACAACACCGAGCAAATTCAATTGTCCCTTGGCGCTTAGCTTCGGTTTGCCGCTGCTGCAGTTATCGTTTAAGCTCTCATTAGCTTTCAGCCCCGACGATGGTGATTTGATGGTGTGTTGTCGTGTGTTTTGCTAGATAACACCGAGAAACAGGGAGTTGCATAAACTTTTCCCAGCCAACTACGTTCGTTCTCTGAGGATGATGCAGTTGCACGGGACGACCAGACAACTCCGACACGACAACAGAAATTGATTTTTTTTCTCTCTGTGTTCTGCAATTGTTGTTGTCGTTGTTGTGGTGGTCGTAGTCGTAGGGTGTGTAGATCACGGAGGTTCCCAAAAACAGCAGCACCGTGTTTGGTAAACTAATTAAACAGAGAAGCGAGAGGAATTTTTGTGGCCACTTTGCCGGTGCTGTTACTGCAGCCATTCCGGGAATGAGCATAGGACATATGAGGAAAAAAACACAACAACAAACAAACCGGACGCAAGTTGCATTCCGGACTAGGCTCGAATGAGCATGCACGTCGAAAAATTTACCGCATCACTTGTAATATTTTAAAGGCAGGGTGTAATCCTCGAAAAAAAGACTCCGATGACCGTCCACTTTGCCGAGTGCAAGTTCAACCCTGACACCGCAGCCTATTCCAGCCCAGGTCGAAGGGCCGAGGGCAAACATTCCGACAGCTGTTCATTTCTGACGCTCAGTTTATTTCACCCTGAACGCGTCACAACTCTAATAGGAAGCCCATACCGACCGAATCCTCCTCGTTAGCCCTCAGACCTCGAACTGCGCTGCGACAGGAATCATGCTTGTCCGGGGTACACAAAACCATGGGCAGCTCGGTCGCAAAAGTTGTCCCTATCATTTTCATGACGCGAACATTTGAAGTAATCAAAACATGAATTGAAATGTTTATCATGGCGGTTATTTTTTTTCCGGTGGCTTCTTTCTGGCTCGTTGACCAGAACGATGCATGGCAGCGCGTGGTCATTGGTAGCCCGGTTTTTTTTTTTTTTCTAAGGGACAGTAGCGGCGCAAAAAAATGTTCCATCCCCTCAAAAACATGTCCACATGTGTCGTGTTTCGAGGTTTTTTTTTCGTGATGTTCATCAAAATGGGTCGGTGACTGGTTTGCCTTCTTCAATTATTGCGATTTTTTACCCGATCGGGGTGGAATTTTACACAGAATTTTCCGTATAAATGCATCACTTTCCAAGCCATTTGAGAGCGCTGCTGGTACCGTAAATTTTCTATCTCTATTCAATTTAATTTGAATCGATTGAAAGTTGAAATGAAATAATTCGTTAGCTCGATGTGACTAGGATTGATGGTCGCGACAATTTGTGGCCTGAAAGACTGGATGCCGAATAGGATTTTAAGGTTGGGCCTGCGGAACGAAGTCGGTTAATGTCGACTTCTCGCGGATTTATGGTTCATGAGTTTGTAGGAGGATATATTATGTTATGTTTTTTTATACCTAGTACAAACAATTGAAATTTTATAGTGTTGTAGGGAAGCGGAACCTATCTTGTGCTCAATAAGCTGACCTCCACTGGAAATCGGTGAATATGCACTGAACACTTACCGTTAATCGTTTAGCAACACACAAAACATTCGATTCTGTTAATTTTCTTCCAATTTAATATGGAAAAGTCGCCACTGCTATGTATCTATTTTAATAATATTACGAAAAACATTATTCCCATCTATGTATGTATGTAGGAAGCCACCATCCTAGCGTGGGCCTTGCCCTGCATGCGGTTCCACTTAACAGAAAGATCATGATTTGATACCGTTCTAAATTCAACATATCGCTGTATGAAGGGCCAAAAAGGGTTGGGCAGGCCCGTAAGCAGAGACACTTACGCGAAACCTGCGGGAATAAGAGAATCTCCTACCAGCTATATGATCCAATAAAACGAATAACAAAATATGCAATCCAGTTAAGCTTTCCACTAGATGGTTTGTTTGAAAAAGGCGCGTCAAATTCATTACAACTGTTGGAGTGGAATGTATCAATCATAAATGATAGACACATACCCTCCTAGACTCCGGTTGGCCATCCACTCCATTGTCCAGTTGCAACTTCAATGATGCCCTGATGCACCCTCCCATCCCAGTATTTGAATGTTTTAAATCAATGAAATATAATAAGTTCATGCAATATGTATCATTGATATAGAATATATAAGGAAATAAGTAGGAACCAAGTACGTGTAATTTGATGCGGCCAAAGGGGTAGATTGAACTGTATAATATCGTCGATGTACTCCTTGAATATCGGCCTTTCTTAAATGATGATTTCAGATTGCACGCTGTATGCGCAATATGCGCAAGTTGATCTCAAAACCTATTAACAAAATTTTATCAGAGGTATTCTTTTTTAGTGGTTAATATTAAAATGGTGGTCACTAGCTGCCAAGATTGTAAAGATAAGTGACTTCATCTGTTAAGCTCTGTAAACAGATGTAATAAAACAACAACAAAAGAACATAGCCCTAATGAGTACGAATGTCTGCTGGCGATTAAGATGCTTATAATTAATTAATTGAATTTACCTGCAACAACGTACTGTCCTCTCATGACATAAAATAACAAAAATATCTTAGCAAAATAATACCATCAACAAAAACAATGAAATGTGCACAAAATTCAACGCTTAGATTCAGTCAAAACCTCATGCATTGAAGGCACTATATACGTCTTAATAAGAGAAGAATGGAGAAGGGATTAAAGGATAAATCAAAATAATAGGAATTATCTTTCAAGTTAAATTAGAGTAAAAATAATAACAAGAATAATGATAACAAGCGTAACAATTAAGCAATACGCTGCATAATTTAGGTTTGCTCAGATTTGGTAAAAGTCTATTTCCGTAGCAAAAATGAAAAATACATTTAGTAATAAGTGCAAAAATGTAACGCAGATTCAATTGCAGCTTCTTGTAGTCAAGGTACTTGGTACCTAATAATAGTAACAGGAAGAAGCATTGGGCAAAATGATCGTTGGACATATAAGACACAATTATTCATTGTATATACAATCTATGATGTAAAAATAATCAAATAATATTTACGAACATTATGAAACCTGAGTTATGATGCGAATCGTAATGATATTTATACAAATGTTAAATGAATATTTTATGTTTCAGAGAATAGTATATAAAATATAGCGAAGGAATATTATTATATACAATGATAATAAACATTACATGCGTTATTACATGTCTATTGTTGTCCTGCTACAATTTTAGAAGGACTTGCATATCCATGATGAACCTGAAAGTTGTCACATATCATAGTTACAAGAAAAAAATGAATTAAAAATTATTTCACGAAACTTGGTTATTCCATGGATGATCTGACATTAAATATCATATAGAGAATAGTATGTCTAAAATATCGTTGTTCTGACCCGTTTCCTTGCATCGAAATTACCGTTTTGAGTGGATTTCATGGGTACTACAGTGATTTGAACTAAAGAAATGAATTTAAAGGCAGTATTTACATATGAAAACGGCAAGTCTTAAAATGACCTAATAAAATAATATCATTCGAAAAATAAAAATATGCGCATGAGATTTAACGGTGATGTAACGAATATCGTTAACTAAGCTGATCACCCTCTCATTGAATTAAAAAAATTTACCAACTACAAAAAAAAAAAAATTACAGATAACGTTACCTTCTTACTGCGTTTTATTATGCTTCAACCATCAATCTTCTTACCGTTTTGCGTCGTACTATCTCTCAGACTTTTTGTATGACTTTTTCACTCGTAAGTCAAATCATTTAAAATTTCTACTCAGAGAGCAACGACTTACGCAAACCAACCCTATGCACGCATCCAATGATCACTTTTCACTACCAATGCATTAGCGTATCTACATGCAAACAGTTATGCTACCCGAAACCGTGCACTTATTTTTTCCCCTTTTCTGACCATTTGACACTCACTCTCCACTGTTGATCACCAATCGTCCAAACTCTCTCTTTTCCATTCTCTCTCGCTCTCTTGAATTTTTCTTTTTAACTTCCCGATCTTTTCATATACTCAGCTATGTCGCATTTCTTACATAATCACACTCACCCGATCCGATGTCGCTTCTTGTTTTTGCTTTTTCTTTAGCACCAACCAATACTTTTTTCGACACCGCCTGCTGCTCAGAAACTGATATTTTCACTCTTCTCTTCTCTCTTCGTCCACTAACCCGTGACTTGCAGATACAAGCCAAACGCACACGGCTTCTCCCTTCTTCTTTTTCTTCTTCTTATATTTCGGCTATTAGCAACGCCGATGTAAATTTACAAATGCCCCACGATTGATGCGAGCCATATTTTACTCTAGCTTTTTATCACTTTTCTAAGTTATTTTTTCATCATTTTACTTTGCTTTTGCTTGATTCACAATCACCTTTTTCTTCTCCTGCACCGCAACACCGAATCGGCTTCCCGCCATACGCCAAAAACTTATCAACAACCAAAACCGAAAATGAAGCAGCAGCAACAACAGCACATACGTCTTACTCGGTCGGCAGTCACTCAGCGAATGACGAAAAACATTATTCCCATCTGTGTACATATCCGGAGCAATTTGCGATTAGGGCGTACATGCAAAATATAAACAAAATGTTTTTTCAATGCAATGCATAATTATTACTTCTAAATCATGAGTTTTTACTTTTTTGTCCTGATTGTGCTTCAATTTTTATTATTAGGTATTGTTTTTGCAAAGGGCGTAGAGTTATTTCTTAATCAAAACAATTCACTCTGCGATTTACGCCATATTGATTGTTGACAAAGTGAAAGGCGTAATTTAAATCAAAACATAAACATGGCGTAAAGTAAAAGGCGATACTGAAAAAAAATCAAAACAACGGCGAAAAGTAAAAGGCGATACTGATAAAATAATCTAAACAACGGCGAAAAGTGAAGGGCGAAGCCGAAATCAAAATCAAAACAACGGCGAATAGTATAGGGCGATACTTTTATTTCCAGTGCTAGTGGGGCCAACATTGAAAATGGCGTAATCAAACATCCTAGTATAGACAGGCGAATATTGAAAATGTGGAAATTTCATAGAATAAAGAACGAATGTCCATCCGTATTATATATGAATCAGAAGCTGGCTTTGTTCTCTGTCTGTATGCTAGATTGTATTTGAATTTATTCGTTAATTTGTAAATTAATGTTTGAAATTCTACTTGCAATATTACAATCATCATTTCCCGTTTGTTTACATTCTGCATGTTCGCCCAAATCGCAAATTTCTCTGGATATGTTAATCGTACTGATTTTAATCGAAAAAAAAAAACATAAACAAGTTAACGCTTTCCACTACTACACCCAAAAATGAAGTATATCATTTGACAGCACTTCACGTATGTTGGGTAGCATGCATATAACCAAGACAAAATGAAAGGGATTGTTTGTTATTCTTCCATGCGAATATTGACAACAAGACTCACCATAACGTTGCTCTATGAATGATTGCTATACAGTATGTGAGCAGTGCCGCCAAATTCAACAGAGATGGTAAAATATGCTTAAATGTGGAAATTTATTTCTCGGTAAATATTGAAAAAATCTACAATTAGAAGTATGTTATTATTTATTTAATCTATGGAAAAATAAAATAGTTAAACGTTGGGTGATTTGTAGGACTCCCACAAAAAGGTAATATTGGAGTACTGCCAAACCAATTTCATTCGAATAAGACTCATAAGAAAATAGTTTGGCAACATCAAGCGATTACGTCGATTGTTAACACGGTTCAGAATAGGTGCAACCGTATTTAAATTATTGTGAAAATTAATCCCATAGTTTTCTAGCATTTTATTGAGTATTCGTAAATTCTCGTGTGGCTAGCGTAATAAGTGAAGCGTGATTTTTATGATTTGTGCAATAACGCAACGAAAATGTGTGAGAATATAGTGCAATTAAAGAGAAAACTTGGAGTCTGACTCGAGTATATTCCCTAGTACGGTTAGATCAATACGACGAATTTGTAGTGCAAAGGTTAGCAATTGTGTTGAAAATCTGACTGCTCATTATTTTTACAAAATTTAAGTCTCCGAAACGTTTTTGTAGCTTTCGTAGCTTTTGATTATATTCAAGACCTAATTTTATTTGCCAGGATTATATATTTATCGTTACTTCGTCCATTTATCGGAGAAATTTAACATCTTTTTACGTTTTAAGTTGGACGACTGCAGAATGTGATGAATATATGTACTATGGTGAGAATAGGTTTCGCTTCCCTATAACCTTTGAAAGCTGATTAAAATTTTAAATACTCTACAATGTGTTTGAAATCATGCCCAGTTTCCTTCCCGTAATGCAACTTTCTATAAGACGAAGTTGTTGTTCTGTTGTGTTCTGGAATGTTACAGAGCCTTATTTTTAACTGAATGTAAAATTCTTCGCTTGGATTTATTTCTAGCATACAGAAAAATATAATTAATTTCAACAAGCGCGTAAAACTTCCCCTCGTGTAATTCCAAGCTAAAGCAGGCGCAAACAGTAAAATTATTTCCTAATTCAATCTTCTTGCGCCATACTACAATGTTTGCAATCGTTCATAAAACATGCTAGATTCAAGGGGTCATTTGGCTTAAATTTACATCAAATATCTCATTATTTTCTGCCAAATATTTTATCTGTGCAACTTTTCGCTTTCATAGCTACCGAAATTTTCATCAGCAAGGCTTTCTCTCCACTCATTAATTTAAAATCGTCCGGTTTCTCTATAAGGTTACCCAGATACTTCCGTAATTCTAGGTTTCTTGCAGGGAGGTCATGAGCTCTAAAAATCCACGTATATCGGGCTCCATTCTGCTGATTTGCCCTTCGGTGAGGTTTTCCAGGGCCGAATTTATGAAGCCAGTTCCCTCAACCTTTCTTTATGGTGAGCTGGTATGTTGCAATTGAGAAAACCTTCAACTTTTTTCCAGAAATAAGTCGTTAGAAATTATAAAAAGGTGCCAATCGAAAAAAATGCTCTAAGCACAAAGAAAATCGTGGAAATTATCATGTCAGGCAAGCTTTATCTAACGCGCACCCCCTCGCATCACAATCAAAATTCATATTTTTTTTATGTGTCGTCAACAATAGGATCTACCAAACCTTTCATCATCTCATTTGGCATTTACCTGGAAAGAAATAAGAATAATGAAACTCATTAGAGCTGAGAACTTTCGTGAAAAATTAAAACTATCGATTTACATTGTCTTGAAAAAAAATTAAATATCCCTTGTTTCACAGTTTAATGCTTTTCGTACAATCACGCTCATGCGGATTTACTCAAAAATAAGTAACTTCTACCCATTTTCATAGAACAAGTTGAAACGTCAGACCATGGGCAAGGCGATTTGAGAAAGTGGGTGTATCTCACTCTATTATTCATAAATCTGGTATGTGTCTACTTGTTGCACGATGGACACATATTTTGACAGTGATCACAGTGAACAGTATCAAAGCTTTCGAACGCTTCCCGAAAACTAATGAGGAGATTTTCGATTTGTTCCGGAAGCTCATCCAGAACTCAACTTGTTTGAAAGCACATCGAAACGATCGTTTGTGAGTGCATCTTTTATGTGCATTCATCGTCGGTAAGTACCCGGGAGTGTGTATTGGCCACGGCCGTCGTCCAGAATTAATTTGTTTACAGGTGCCTGGATGTAAACTTTGACATGTCGCAGCTGATGGGCGAAGTGGTGAGAGTGTTCGATCAGCGAAAACTAACCAACCGCTTCCAGCAGAGAAGAGTTGAGACTGATCAGACTGATGGCTAAAGAATTCCGGGAATGCATGAGCGATGCGTACCAGCACTGGGTTCTGAAAACCGTGATGAATGTTGCCGAGGATGAACTGCTGGAGGAGAGCTGCCTTTCATTGATCTCGCTGGCGGGTGTCGTGTAGGGATTGAGCTCGCTGTATGTATATTGTTCTGGGACAGAATTGAAAACCCAGTTTTTTGTTGATTTTGAGAGCCTTTTGGGTCCTATTAAAACTGTGCAAATTTTCAGCTTGATCGATGAAACTATATTTTAGCACCCGCGGTTTTAATTTTCCATAGGATTGTCTAAGGAGAAATGTACTCTTGCAGATAAAAATCTGGCTAGGAGACCCATTGTCTTTTAAAAATAAATTAATTGGACTCGGAAAACATGCAACTGTTTGTTTTGGGTGTAACTTTTGATCGCCTGGGTAAACATTAATGAAATTTTGGGTAATACTAGTTATGTTTATGTATGCAAAATTTTATTGCGATTTGTCAAGTAGTTTTCAAGATACATTCGAAACTAGAAGAGCTACGCCAGCAAATCTTGGGCGCGGTGATCGATAGTCCTGGTCAGTCGCACAGATGGATCGGCAAAAGGCTTGAAATCCACCATTCCACCGTGTCCCGCCTTGTGTAGATGTTCCAGGAGACGAAGACCATCGAGCGCGCTGAAAGTGGCCGAAAACCGAAAACGGAATACCCAGAGAAGACACGGAAGATAAGACAGTACTTTAAGAATAACCCGAACCTTTCCACCCGAGACGTGGCCAAAAAAGTCTATTCGTCGAAGTGGTTCGTTCAGCAGACCATGAAGCGGGCTGGGCTACGTGTTTTTAAGGTCAAGAAGGCGCCAAACTGGACTGACAAGCAAAACACGGTGGCCAAATTGCGTGAGCGGAAGCTGTACCATGAGTGGCTGGTCAAGCCAGGCTGTCTCGTCGTGGACGATGAGACATGTATCAAGGCGGACACCAAACAAATCCCCGGCCTCGAGCTTTTTGTCGATACGTCTCGCATGGAGGTTCCGGAAAAGTTCCGGAAGAGAAAGACGGACAAATTCGCGAAGAAGTACCTGTTGTGGCCGGCGATCTGCGAGTGCGGACAGTACAGCAAGCCGTTCGTTACAACCGGCACAATAAACGGGCAGATTTATCGAAAGGAATGCTTGCAGAAGCGCTTGCTGCCCTTCCTCCGCTCTCACCGTGGTCCCACGCTGTTCTGGCCGGATCTCGCTTCGTGCCATTACGCCAAGCCTGTAATGGATTGTCCTGAAGCGAAGGGCGTTAATGTGGTCCCGAAGCAGGCGAACCCGCCAAATACACCAGAACTTCGTCCGATCGAAAAGCTATGGGCAATAATGAAGAAGAAGTTGAAGAAAAGCGGAAAAACATTCAAAACCGATTAAGTTTTGAAGAAAAACTGGGAGAAATTGTGTAAGGAAGATGGACAAAGCCTCGCCCAAGATCTCATGAGCAGTGTTAAGAGAAATGTACAAGCATTCAGCTTGGGGAGGGAATTCAATAAATAAATTATGCCAAAACATAGTTTATATATAGTTATATAATCCCTGAACATTTGAGAAGTATCCGATTTAAAATTAATTTTTGGTGATCATTTTTGTGGTGTGTCTCATTTTTTTCGAGTCCAGTCTTTATCCAAACGAATGCTCATAGGACACTGCCACCTGTAGCATGTCCTGCAGCCTGCTGCTATCTGCGCGAAGCAACCAATATTCAGAGAATGATTGAATCAATCTATTTTTAGAAGACAACAGGTCTCCTCGCCAGATTTTAATCTGCAAGAGTACATTTTCCTATAGAAAATCCGATTGAAAATTAAAACTGCGGGCGCTTAAATATAGTTTCACCAATCAAGCTGAAATTTTGCAGTTATAATAGGACCTAAAACGGTTCCAAAAATCAATGGGGGGGATTTTTTTCTTCTTTCTTATGTCGGTGTCCCAGGCTTATGTTCATCTGTATTTACGAATATTATTAATGTATACCATATATATGAAAAGAATCAGAAAGAAAAAGCTTAATAATTGCAGCTAAGGGTATTTTTTTATAATATATAGAGAATTTCCATTAAAATCACATTTTATAATAATGAGTAGAACTAACCCAAAATCAAATAAATTTTGGGTTTATCTAAATTAGGGTATGGACTCGGTTACTCAATTTTGAGTAGTTCCAATTTTTTGCTATTGGGTTAGTTTTACTCAAATTTGGGTAAATCCGAATGAGCGTTTTGAATTTTCTGCATTGTTTTTGTTTTTCCTTTATTATCGAGATTTTCAGTTCATCTCCCGTCGTAGTCACTCAAATACTTTTTTGGTATTTTCGTAACTTGTCCGGGGGTGAGATTCAAACTCGTGACTTTGGCGTTAGAGGTATTGATGTTAACCAATACGTCGGAGTCACCCCCTTTCTGCATTGTCTTATGCACAGAAAACAAAGGATGATTTTTAACAGACGCGCAGAATTTTCCCTCGTTCACTTGTAAAGCAAAGCAAGCATAAACAGCGAAATTGCTTGCAATCTTTCATACAGTATACTAGTTGAAGGTATAATTTGGCCTATATTTAAAAGAAATGTCCGATTAACTTTTGTCAAATCTACAGAAAAAATAATGAATTTTAAAAAGCGCCTAAAATTTTCTCTCGTTTTATTACAATCCAAGGGAGGCGTGTTAGGTATAGCTAGATAACCCGATATAGAACTCACCATACGATTATATTTCATTGCCACTCAGATTACCAAAGCGTGGATCTCTCTGTTCTTCTATCGTAAACTATTAGTGCTATCTACTGAGAGAGATTGTGGTGTTAGATCTTCGGCAGCAGGTTGATCTGCCTAATAAAACGCATAGATAGATGACGATAATCAGTTATCTCCCGCACTCCGGTTGTATCGGATGATTATAAATACTGTCCACGTTCAATGTTATACATGGTGGTTTAACAGTGAAATCAATAGATATTTCAAACGAGTCCGAAACAGAACTCTTTAATTCGCGAGTGAACCGTTGGTGGCTTCCAGCCAAGGCATTTAAATTAACGCTAAAACAAGGCGTCAACAACGAAATTGTTTGCAATCTTTTATGCGCCATACAACAATGTTTGCAATCTTACATACAACAGGCTAGATTCAGGCGTTATCTGGCTTAAAATTACATGAAATATCCAATTATTTTCTGCCAGTCTAGTATTCCCTTTATGTGCATTAGATAACGCAAAAAAATCAATGTTTCTTTTTATCGGTGTAGCATTCCATTTATGTGCATCAGTCAAAGCAGAAAATTACATGTTTCCCGCAAACTGTTTACACATGATTCCATTCATTCAGCTAAATTTGACATAAATTCATGTGATATTCCATGTCAATATAAGCCAGATGTCGACTTAATCTGATCCGTTGTACACAGTTCGAAAAATTAAGAAAATATTCTGCATTGCCTAATGCACATACAATGACGCCTAAGTTACGTTTGTCGCATAAAAGATTGCAGAAAATTTCGTTGTTTACGCTTGCTTAGGATTGCAGTTCAACGAGAGGAAATTTTACGTGTCTGAATCTATTTGTCTGTGTATGTTAATTACTCAATTCACTGTCGTCACATTATCTGAAGCTTAAAGCTGGCCTGCACTCTCTGCCTTCAAGCCTTCAAGCAGCCTGAACAACGTAAACAGACAAAAAAAAATCAGTGGGGTTGTGTACAAGACACGACCGGTTGACGTAGACTACGTTAAACCAAGTGATGCATTATAATGTCAGGGAAATTCTGTGTGGCTATTATTAGCGTTAAAAGGGTTTCAATTATTCGTGCCGCTTACCCTTACCGATAAAAGCAGTTTAAGTCACAATATGACGGGTGCGGCTCTTATGGGACATTAGACCAGCGTTTTGAAGCCAGTATGTAAGAAGATTCTTTTGTACGCTCTTGAGATATTATTTGGTGGCCCTGAAAAGGACCGTTTGGTTTTATGAAGTCAGTATGTGGGAAAATTCTCTTGTACACTCTTTATAACTCTTTGGTCACCCTGAAATACAAACATATATTTTGACTGATATCTTGTCTCTTTTTCAAAATTCACCACATAATTGACTCAGTCGATTATGTAGCGCACGATTACAATTTTAACTATAACTCATACAATAATTTAGCTAGAAACGATATTCAACTAGTTATACCTTTGCTTAGACAAGGCGTTTGCTGTACTGGACCATGAAAAGGCACCAACTAACATTATTGAGTCGAAAACTTTCAATGGATATGGATATCATTCAGGATTCTTGTTCGAACGAATTTCAGTTAAGTTATTATATTATCGCATTGGGCATTCAGCTATATTCGGTTTACTATACGAAATATAAAGCTACTTTATAAAAACTAAATGACTTTCTCATGTGATCAATCGGCCATTCCATTTCAAAACATTAAAATTCCCACTATATTCACTTAGTTATATAGGTGTTGGTATGAATAAGCCCTTCAAAAAATACACAACCGCTCACTCTTACTTTTCCATTGAAAACTTTTATATTCTACATTTTACTATGTGATGAATATATAAGGCCATAGTTGGAAATATAACGTGAAATGCGTACCTAAAATATGGACAATGGTTTTCGTGTGAAATTATTATTCATGTTTCTATGTGAATATCAGGTAAATTGACTAAAACGTTAAGGAAATCGAAATATGTATGAACATATTCGATCTCGCAGAAGAAAGAGAGTGAGTCTTATAAAATATCATTATTTTTTGCAATGGGTATGGGAGAAAATGTTGGTTAATATATGATAAATTCTTATAAAAATAAAATAAACACCTGAGAAAATATTCACGCGTTAAAACATGTTCAGCGCATTAGTTGTATCGATATCATGTGTAGGTTTATATGCAGTAAAAGCACGCTTCGCAGTTCATCACCAGAATACAATTAATACTATGTTGAAATTTATTATGACAGGGAGACCAAAGCGATTCGTAGAGAGATATTCGATCGCTATGATGACATGCACTTTGTCAAGTTGATTTTGATTTAATAGATACCAATCTCCTACCTCGAACTGACGGACGTTCTCCAGCGTCCCAACTTCTTTGCCAAGGGTATGGGAGAAAAGGTTGGTTCATATATCTAGACAAAATCGTCAAAAGGTCGAAAGGAACAATTGTAAACAATGACTTAAAACGTAAATTTCCTGGAAATGCCACGTTGCTTACATCTATATCTACTACCGATGGGAAGGTAATAACTCCTTCTATCTGTTGCTGGTGCTATTTTGATTGTGGGAGCAAGCAGATCCCAGAAAAATACACAAGAGGTCATTGTTTACAAATGTTACTTTCTAACTTTTGACTATTTTGCCTAGATATAATAAATTCTTATAGGGTAAGGGGACGTAATGTTAGCCTAGCTCCTTCATTCGGCCTATGTACCATATATGTCATTAATTTAGCGATAATCAACAAAATCATGTGGCTTTTAGGATGGCCGATGTAATCCGAAGCAATTGAGACAATATAAATCAACTTATAGTTGTTCACTTAAGCGTAATTTTCGATTTCTTGAACTTTTGGGGCATCATGATTTCACTGGTTAAGCTGAACAGATGATCTACACGATCTTCAAGTGATCTAAATTTGGTTTAATTGAATCAATACAACAAGTAATGCAGTCTGGATGTGCAGAAAATAGTTACACGCTACGAGCTCACTGTTCACATAGCTAGGATAACAATGATTTTACAAGAAAATCGTAGACCCAATGTTGGGGACATAATTTTTTGTATGTTCCCAACTCTGGCCTGTTGTATCAATAACGTAGTAAAAAGGTTGTTATTGGTAAAATGTCAAGTGGAAATGCATGAACTTGCGGTTGTTTATATTCTAGTGACTCATCGAAACACAAAAAGAAGGAACAAAATCATTGTATAGTGAATTATAATGTTTTCATTATTGAATGACTGATGAATCATATATGAACATCACTTATGTGTTTCGAGGCAGTTTTACTTTAGTATGTTTTGTGAAATGTAAGTAAATCGAATACAGCTAGCAATGCCGTAACTCATAAAATCAGAAAAAAAAAAACGAACAAAGGCTGCATTTAGTAATAAATCCATCGAATGGGACGAAGTTGCATCCATGAATAGACCCAATTTGGTGCTTATAGACCGACATTAAATCAAAATCCTTCGAATGTTGCTGACTTTATAAAAAGAGTTGTGTAACTTTTCGTGATACATACTACCAAATGTCTTTTCAAGCGTATCTTAGCAAGTGTCTAACTAGTTTAGTCTCGCTTGCAGCTTAAAAACTTTATGAGTTGTAATATAAAATGTAATCGATCATTGCATAATTGGCTGAGTTAAGGGACATATACCCTAAATATAAGATAAACACCTGAGGAAATAATCACACATTAAAACATGTTCAGCGCAATATTTGTATCGATATCATGTGTAGGTTCGTATGATGTAAAAGCACGCGGCGGATGTCATCACCAGAATACAATTAATACTATGTTGAAATTTATTAAAACAGGGAGCGATAACATAGAGAGATATCCAATTGCTATGATGACATGCACTTTGTCAAATTGATTTAAATTTAATAAATATCAATTTCCTACCTCGAGTTTAAGGACCTTCTCCAGCGTTGCAATTAGTTGTTGGCAACGAACAAATCGGCACTAGATTAAATGGCGCACAAACCCACCAAAATCTCTGAACTGGATTGGTTGTCCTCAAAAGGACAGATTATTTGTGGATTGCTCCAACCAGTTGGGTAAAATTTTCCCGACGGCTCGCCCTCCATGGAGGCGTTTTTGCAGTTGCAGCAAACGAATCGGCACCATGATATTAGGCACACAAACCAAACGAAATAAAAGTTTAATTCTTGTATAAACAACTCTTTCAATTAAATTAGTTGTCCTCAAAAGGACAGATTATCAATTTATAGATTGCGCAAACCAGCTGGGTAATTTTTTTTACCTCCTTCGAGCACCGAACTTAATTTAAGATTAGTTCTTTAATAAACAACTCTTTTATTTTAATTTATTGTCCTCAAAAGGACAGATTATTTTCAACAACTGCTGCTCGCCCCAAAGACGCTTTCCTCCAAACAGCAGCATTTCGAAGTCGCGGCGAAACAATCGTCACGATGAGGTAAGATGGCGGCTTGCACAAACCGACGTGATTGTGCGCCCCCATAATCCGCCATTTTACCTCATCGCGACGATCGCTGTTTGGGAGAGCCTTGGTATATATTACCATCAGCTGCTACGCGACTACCAGCTGCCTCTGCGACCAACTCCGCTGCCGGCAAATGAAGCAGCTGCGACCAGTTCCGCACAGCTTGAATGCTGCCAAACGACTGAGGCAAAATTTTCCTATGTGTGCGCTCATGCCGTTATCAGCTGCATGCGAAATGTACATGGAGGGACGAATGACATGATTGGTTAAAGTCTCTCTCTAACACAAAGAAGAAGAAGATGATGCAAGACGTTCCTTGTTTCGATTTGAAATCTGTGATAGGAAATTTGGTAAATTTACTCTGCAAAATGACATTATAAGACATCACCTTATATTTGCGTTATTTTCAATAGTTTACTATTGATTGAGAATAATGTTTGACAATTGAATTGGAGCACGGTAAAATTTCCGACCGATTGAAGTAGAAATCATGTAAATCTATCGTGGATTATTTGAGTTATTCGCGTACAAAACGTACGGTTTTTCGTGACGGTCGCAAAATTTTAGATTTTCATTTGACACCCTACCCTTGCCGTAAGACGTAGTCTACGTCAAAAAAGAAAGAAATCCCAATAGCAAGCTGCACGAAACGACCCATGAAAACCAAACCACACCTCGGGAAGCACCCGCCAGGGACCTTCACCCTGGAGACGACCGCCGGCGAAGACGAAGCCGAGCAGGAAGCAACCTTCTTCAATATTTCAATTTCGCTCGACGATTATCCTCTCCAGCACTTCTTCTTCTTCTTTTGTGCTGTTCTTCTTTTCCCAAGAAGGAACACGCGGACCCAACTACAACAGCAAGCCATGCGTTTATCAGTGTAGTAAGATATACTTGCTGCCCCAAAATGGTCCGAGGCATTCTGCTGCACAACCGGGGAATGAAGACCATCGAAAAAAGGAAAAAGAAAACAACAACAAAAAAGATGGAAAAGTTGGAAAATTGGAGCCGGCGGTGACGTTCAAAGTGTGCGGCACCACGGAAATCCCTCCGGGATTTCCACCGGCTTAGACCGGGGCTCGGCTTGGAAGGTCACGAGCTGCGGTGCTCCTGCGGCTGTCCACACTGCCCTGTTCGGAACCCGACGACGGATGGAAAGTGGCTGAAAATAAAGAAGGAGAAAATCCAGCACGAAGGACGAATTGCATTGCACCATCATCGGAATGAAAGCCGGGTTGCGCCAAGCCGAAACGGAAGATGGTGCAGTGTAGATAGAGCATTAGTCGAAGAGTTTACATCCTTTACATAAAACACATGATTTGCAAAACAAGTTGTTGAGGCAGCATTATTCAAATTTTTCCTCTTTGCTGTGTCGCTTTTCACTTTTTTTTTTCTGCATAGGAATGTCGGGGAAATGGAGAGAGTCCCGGAAGTTCGTTGCGGATCCTGTGTCTGTGAAGGAACTCCCGGCTCTTTAGGCAAGCGAGTACCGACTGGGAGGAAAACAATCACGCTAAATGTGTTCATTTGGGGGAAGGTGGGGCTCACCCTAATGATAATCATTTGTCGTCGGCGTCGTTATTATCCGCAGAGTCAAGGAGGGTGTTTTGAATGTTGCTGCGAGCGGCTGAAAGAGGGGGGGGGGGGGGGGGCTTTTATGTGAAGCACATGAAAGGATAGCGAAAGGGGCTTTAATTTTCAGTAAGTGCTCGGCTTTGAGCAAGAGGAGATTGAAAGGAATCTGGGTCAGGTGGGTTGTGGAACGAAGCGTGGGACGAGGCGACTTCGTCCAGGTAGTTGGCTGAACTTGAATAAACCACTTTCAATGCGCTTTCGGAAGTCTCCCTCTCTGTGGAATATCATATCCAGTGGGATTGTGTGGCACACCAGTGGTCAACCATAAACACCGACCGTAACAGTTGGAATAGAACTTGACACATTCACCTATTAATTAAAGCGCAACAGACCGCAGAGCACACATCCGTTCGCGAGAATCGCTGCGGCCCACCATCCATCGGCGTCGTCATCCTCTCCAGTTGATTGCCTTCGTATGGCGTTTCCAGCCGGGAAATCAAATACGGCCCATAATGCGATGGCGACCGTCGTGTGGACGATACGATTGGTCCGCAATAACAGGATGAATGAGGGCGGTAAAGCTGCCAAACCAAACGACCACCCATTAAAAATGATTCATATCCAGGTTGGTGGAAAAACGCGGTCATTTTTCGCCCTGCCCGTTCGATGGGAGAACGATAAGGCAATAATGATGGCGATGGTCGCCTTTATTGGTGTCTGTGTTTCGGGTAATTGTTTGTCTTGGGCCGTGCTGCGATGCCTGCCGTTCGGGAAAGACAGGAAAGATGGTGCTCTGAGCAACCACTGGGCACTGGGGTGGAGAATTAAAGGACGAGGAGCTTGGACAACGGGTGACCAATTTGAGAATGGTTCAATGAAGCCGTGCCACTTGCGAGTTTGAATTTGCGAATTCAAACATGGTTTAGTTCAGATTATCTGGGTTTCAACCGGTATAATTTTGCTTTGTTTTGTAAACATCCTTCAGTTCTATTTTCTATGTTAAGAAGTGTCAGACTTAGGATTTAATTTTCTCCCGGTATTGCAACGATCAAAGCAAGCGGACCATGACAGAAAGATTTATTGTTTTGGTTTTGGCTTGGTTATTCATTCTTCAGAGACCTAACAGTCACTCATTTCGCAGTCTGTGAAAAGTGATGGATATCGTTCCGCGATAGTTGAGTGTTTGGTCGAGGTGGAAATCAATTTAAGGATATTTACTAAATTTATTCAGTTCTCATTCACTGTTTTTAATTTGCAACATTGATTGCAATTTGGAAGCTTTCAAATGCAAACTGACTACTTTTGACGAGGAAAACAAATAAGTTCCGGTACCAGCTTTAGACTTTCCAGGTAATTTCTGGTGAGTGTTAGCACAACCCTTGCGTTTCCAATATTACACATTGTTAACGAAGGATACAGGGTCTAGCAAAAGGTAATAAGAACATGTAGTACAAATAATTCTGTTGCAACATTAGGGAATATTTTTGTCCCTGGGCTCTGGCAAAACCTTGAAGTAGTTTAACTTCAACTACCAGGTCCCAGGGCTGGTCTGGTTCTTTACCACTTTGGAAAGAAGCACACTAGTGTTGCCAGATCAGTGATAATGCAGCCCAAAAATGCGTCTGAAAATCCGCCTGTATTTCCTATCGACAAACATTATTATACTGAGATCGATGGTCAAGTTCAGGATTTGCGAATAGTTGGAATGTTGCACTTGATCATATAAACGCAGATGAAAAACCTGCATAGTTTATTATCACAACCTAGTGCACTTTTGGAAAGCATTATCGCATAGGGGAGCCTGTTCCATTTTTCATCTCATGATCCATTTTTCATAGCATTCGGAATTATAGGAGTTTGATGTATGAGTCCATTTATTTCTTTTGTTATTAAGCGACTTTCAACTTCCAAAAATAAATAACATTAAATTTAAATAAAAAGTTAGAAATCCGAGGTTACGCGTTGATCTTTCGTTTTCAAGTTGGGCGAATTGTTAAAAGATGAGATGAAGATGGAAATGGTAACTCAAGATGCTATGCTTGTATCAAAGCTTTCTACCAAGAGGCGATTTTGCTTGCTTCTTTCTCAGTTTTAAAGAAAAACGGAGCTCTTACAGTGCGCATCGACAATTGACGATATACTATGTCATCAAGAGGAAGTCCTGTTGAAGAATTTTAAATAAAAATCAAGACAATGCCCCCGAAACTTAATGAAAAATTCTGTCTAGTTCTAACGAAACATTCCACGGATTGAGTGAACTAGTCAACAGACGCAAGCTAAAAATAAAGATAAGTAATATATGTATTATCCCTCTCAATATATCAAAAGATTTTAAGGTGCGCATCGACAATGGACGATTTACCTTGTCATCAAAAATGAAGTATTGCTGAAGATCTCAAAACAAACTTCAAGACAAACTCGCGAAACAAGAAGCAAAATCTCATCTTGAAAGAGAGAGCAAGCTCTGAATTATAGTAATATCAAGCAAAACAGGTATTTTGGAAGATATCGTTGAAAATTGATCACAAGGTAATAGATTATATTTGCAAATGACTGATGAATACTGTTCTTCCTACAGCCTGATATACCAACAATTATCTCCCCTCCACCCTCCCCAATCCTTTGGGTAGTGATGCAATATCATTGTACACTTCTAGTGTGCACTAATAGTGTATCCCGCAAAATTCAAATTCCCCATGGGAAGAAACGTTGCGTAGCCCATTCAACTATCCCCTGATGTAGTATGTAAGGTTTGAGTTCTTGTACTCAAATTGGTGACCTGGCGCCTCGCTCCCTTATACGTCAATAAAATAAAATAAAATAAATAAAATAAACGTTAGGGAATATTTTTGTGGTAGTGAAGTCGAAATTTCCGGCAAAACGAAGTATTAAGTCAACACGACGCAATGCATATTGAGCGCCAATACAAAAATATTTACAAGTAATTTAGAGCCCTAATGTGAGTCGTTGTGTTTGAGTGTATGATTTTTCAAGAACATCATATTCTGCCTCATCTAGCAACATTGTCATACTATAACAAACTTAACGATTTCTACACGGAGAAACCAAACTATCCAAAATCAGGTGTGATAGTACTCAAAACTAAGTACTCTGATAGGACTACTATTTTGGATATAATTTCGTTCTCACTGGTAGGTAGTTTTTTCTTAAGCTTGAAGTTAAATTGAAAAAGCCAATTTTACCCAAAGGAAGGTAATTTAAAGGTAGTTTATTTTCAATATAAGTGTGCATAAAATTTAGATTGTTTAGTGTCCGGTTTGAAAATTCACACCTCAGATAAGCAAAATGGAGTAGCTAAAGAAAATGGTGGATTCTAGAAGGTACAAAAAATTACCCGTAAGTGTAATTATTTCACTCATTCGAATGGCTATTCTTATTCTTGTCGCTTTGGAAGCATCAAATTTCGGACGAATTGCGACGTTGATGGGCGTGAAAAAAAACCACCTATATTACACATTTTGTAGGAATTTTTAGTTTTCTTTTATTGAATTAAGTGAAACAAGTTTACCAGAGCACATTTTCGAATAATATAAAAAAAAAGAACTCAATTTTGGATTATTTTTTCTGTCGTTTTGTTTTCAACGAACAGTTTATTTCACTCAGCATTGTGTTTTTTCGGAAAACTCAATATGGGATACTTTGCAAATAACTAAATTATGACTGTTTTTACTTTGCTGTCAAGATGAGTGAAAATGACTTAATTTTTGATTGATTGGTTTCTCAATGTACCACTTTTTGTAAACAACGATCTTCACGCTAAGACAAGAAAACGGAAAATTCGGTACAAAATACCAAAGGCCGCACAAAAGTGTACATACTGAAATTATCGGTAAACATGGATTACCGAAAATTCGGTATTGCTGGAAAACCGGGAAAAACATTAATAATTACTTATTTTTGTACGGTATTTTTTACCGAAAGTGCTTGCATCTCAATGAGAGCATTTTTAATCAAATTTAGGTAAAATATAATGATAAAATCTGTAAATCCACTTACAGTAACATCAAACGTTTTGTTTCGATAAATTATACCGATACTTTAGGTTTTGCTACCAAAACTTAATTTTCGGTAAAATTAAAACCGTATTTTGGGTAATCTTATCTTAGCGTGTTACGGAGGAAGTTTTGGATGTTTTAACTCAAGCGTTCTAAGCAGGATCGGTCGTAATTGATCTGAAACGTTTAAGTGAGAGGTGGGTATGTAAGGCTGATGTGTCATAGGTTTTTGTTACAAAGCAGAACAAAATTCAGTAGATCGGAACGATGAGTAAAAATCAAACTCACCCGCAGTAAATTCCAGAGTAGCGGTACTTCTAGTCTTTTAAACTAGGGGCATTTAATTGAGAACTAACGAGCTGCATTTGTGTGATTCTCTGAAGAGCTGAGGGTCATATTTGATAAGTGGATACTATTGAGTTCAAGAGAATGAGGCTGCCGATTTAACGAGATTGAAATCAAAATTAAGCAACAGAAAAATTGTATCCAAAATGCCATATCATGAATTGATAAAAAAAAGGCAGATCTTGCGCCGTAAGAACCGATGCCTATGAGGACCACTATAAGACAAAAAGCTTCTAGAAATCTCACTTGTTCCAGGAGAGTATAGATCAAGCAGAGGAGGACGCTGATTTGTTTGCGTTTTTTCTTATAATAGTTTCAATCAAATATTGCAAATTAGAGTTGATGAGTTGATTTTCATTAATTAAAATGGATTCACCACGTTCTAGTATTCGATGGAATTCACCGCCTTTCTTTCCATTGAACAGCTTGAAATATGCAAACGTCCTTTAAGCTGTGGTCAGTTTGAGTTTTTGAAGAACAAAATTGATTCTGCTATTCACCTCATCGGTTTATTGTGGACAATTCTTAACTTTTATAGTGCAATTCGAAAATAAAAGAATTGTATTTACTCACGATGCACAAACTATTTGAATTCCTTCAAAAAGATAGAAAAAAGAGTGAAAGGAAGCTCCAAAAGAAGAATTCAACATTCAGGCATACCTCGATGCAAAGCAACTTTGTTTTCCGCTATCATCGGATATTTGGCACTTCATCATACGCTATGAGAGAGAAGACTCGCTTGCAAAGGTTGGCGTTTTAAAAGGCGATATTTATCATCGACAAATCGCCTTCTACTATATTTTTTCTTATTTTTCGTCAACAGTCACTCGTCTGCTGGCAGCGTAAATAAAGCGAAGGTGATTTTGGAATAAAACAACATTCAATCATCTCAATGCGTTCGAAGAAATCTTGGCTTTGGGGGATGGATTTGGGTCGAGTCTTCATTCGTGTGATGTTTCGTCTCATGTCCGATGATTATACCGTGTTGGGCTGAGCGACAACAATTTCTCTGAATGAAGATAAAATTCACTTTAATGTGACCCAATTAGGTAACAATCAAGTATCAGAAACCTAATATGATAGTTTTGTGCTACTTGGGCAAGGTTGCCAGGAGGCAGATCATGGTCTTATTCTGAGCATCGTGCTCGAGGTAGGCAACTCAATCTACTGTTCAGGATATTTTGGTTTTACGTGATCTGGAGTTTATAAAACTCATTTATGTGTTTTCAATCAACATTAGCCTTACAGGGTGCGAAAGAAAGTAATGCGAAAATGTTCAAAATTGAGTATTGGGTTAATTTGGGTAGCTAGTGACTAATTTCTGTCGAAAGTTTATTTGTTTCTATTTACTTTCAAGTGCTACATCCAAACATTCTATTTGTTTTATTGCAAATTCGTCAAAATGTTCGCGAAAGAAGTGACCACCAGTTTAATACAGTAGTTTTTTGGATAATTTTTTACACTACCAGAATAATTAATGCGGAAATCTATCGATCTGAGTGTCTCCAGAAGACGTTGCTGCCTTCATATCAGAAGCATAGTACCCCTCCACTGTTTTGGCCAGATTTCACGTCAGCGCATTATGCCAAAAAACACCATTGGCTCATGTGAAAGGTATAGATTTCGTTGAGAAAGACATCAGTCCGTCGAATTGCCGTCAGTTTCGGCCCACCGACCGCTATGGGGCGATTGTGAAAAGGGTCTTCAAAAAGATTGGTAAAGCTGCTGAGAATATGCATGAGGTATAAGCACTACGGCAATGCTTTGTTCAACAGAAATGTAGGTAATTATAGTCAAGCACAACAATCTTATGGTATGTCATATTTTGATGTTCAGCACCGGAAATGAGCTTTCCGCTAATGAATGGACTGAAGTGGGAAAATGACTGCATCAACTCAAGTCATAAATATCAGTAATCTAAAGTTGATCGTCAAACAGAACCGATGATCATGATTGGATACATACCGTTACTTTGTATAGTCCAAAAAGCTACAGTTAAGTTTTACACTTCAGGACAGTTCAAATGCCATTTACTATCCCAACATTATCCCATAGTGGCAGTTGATCTGCCAGAACATTCATTGGATATGTTTGAAAACATTTCGTAACTTTGTGTTGTGGATAAAGTAACTGTTACAACATTAGATCTTAAGTTCTGAACATCAGGACAATTTGAATGACACATAATATCCCAACATCATGAATCCTAAAGGGTTTGAGCTGTTTAGTGGAATCTTATAATGTCCGTTGATTTTCCAGGACATTCATTAAATATGATTGAATACGTATCGTATAGCGGATAAATCTACTGTTATAAGAGTAATAGCAAATTCTTTTTGAGCCAAGGTTGGAACCAGGTTCCAACCTACGATACCCGAAACAATTGTCAAAAATCGAAAATAATGTAAAAATATGACACAGAATGGGACCAAATGAAGCAAAACAGAATGGAACATAATGTTACAGAATGAGAATGAAAAAGAATGGAATAGAATAAAATATGATAGAATGGAATAGATTAGAATATAATGGAACATACTAGGAATGCAAGGTATAGAATGGAGGATAATGAAGCAGAATGGAATCTATATATATAAAACAGAGTGGCATACGTAAGACCGCGCATAACTCGAGAACGGATCGTCCGATTTAAGTGTACTTTTTTTTGTTCTGTTCGGCTACGCCCAAGGAACATTTATAGAAGGAGAAAGTTGGACAAATTTATGGGGAAAATGAAAACTTCGAAGATGATAGATTTTCAATACATTATGTTATGGTATTTTTTCGTTTTGATCGAGTTATCCTTGACATGGAACGTAGATGACGTTGACATTGCGCAATTTCGCAGCTTACATGAGGAATTATGGGCGTCCCGACCTATTCATCACATTTACTTGCAACCCAAAATAGACGGAAATATCTCAGCACTTGACACCCGGCCAATTCATTTGAGTACGTTTGGAAATACGTGAACAAGGGCAGCGATATGGCAGTTTTCGGGATTGCTGTTCCAGAAGCTAACGACAAAGTGACGTGATATCAATTGAACCGTTGCGTGAGTAGTAATGAGGCGATATGGCGGATTTTCTCATTCCCGATTCACGAACGCTACCGTGTTGTCTTTTGGCTGTCTACCTAGAAAATGAACTCCGTGTTTACTTCACGGAAGCAAACGCAGCCAATAGAGCCAGTTGACCACCTACCACGACATTGCAGTTTATTCAACATCTGCCAGAGTGATTTATTTGCCAAAACACTTTTATACTCTGAAATGCCACGCTATTATACATGGGATGTATCGTCGAGAATGTTCCATGACATGGTTAATGATGTTTTACATAGAGCTTCCACAACCACTTCAAATTACGAATTGGAAAATAACGATGAGAAGCGCAACAAGACGCTGATTTTGATCGAAGGCACAAATACGCGTATCTGTCGAAGATAAGCAAAGGTAGTTGGAATTAAATGGAGATTACTAATGTTTCTTCTAATGTATAGTTACAAGTATTCCACTAAACAGCTCAAACCCTCTAGGATCGAAGACATGTTTTCGCTTATGTGCGGCAATATGTTGTCCAAATTGAACACCAAATCGTGCAATGCACAATGCATTCAATCGAGAGTTGGAGTGTGAACAAAAACACGATCAAGACGCTTTAAAACAGGTGGTTTGACACTTGGATGAAAGCGATTGACGACCGAAATGGAGGCATTTTTTTATCGATGCACCTGGCGGAACTGACAAAACGTACCATATTTCATTACTAAATATCGGTTCGTTCAAGATCATAAATTGCGCTCTTCAGGGTTGCCTCTTCAGAGATTGCAGCCACATTGTTGGAAGGCGTTGAAGCTGCTGTTGAATCTCCAACTGACTGACAAACCGACATGCAACATTCGGAAGAATTCGGTAATGGCAAATGTGTTGCAGTGTTGTAAGATCGTCATCTGGGACGAATACATAATGACACACAAACGAACATTGGAGGCACTCGATCGAACTACGCAGGATTTGCGCAGTAACAAGGGACCTTTTGGAGGCGCCATGATTTTGTTGGCAGGTGATTTTCGTCAAACACAACCTGTCATGAAATCAATGCTTGCTTTAAGCTTTCTTATTTGTGGCGATATGTAAAGAAGCTATAGTTGACGACTGCCGTATGTCGAATCAATTGTTGGCGATTGGCACTGAAGAAGGCACTGAACGTTTCCACCGGATTGATTTCGTTTCCTTCGAATTTCTACGACTTCACAACGACGAAAGAGGGACTTATTACGAGTGTTTTCCCAAACATCGTCCAAAATTATGAGAACCATGATTGGTTCAGTGCACGTAGGATTTTGTCAGCGAAAAATAAGAATGTCAATGATTTGAATTTCGTAATTCAAAATGAATTTACTGGACAATTACGTTCATTCAACTCAATTGATTGTGTGACTAATCCGGAAGAAGCAACCAATTATCCAACAGAATTCCTGAATTCATTGAATTTACCAGGACTACTACCATATAATTTACGACTGCAATTGTGTAATACAACAAGATTGGTCGTACAGCAACTCAAGAATAATGTCATTCAAGCAATGATACTCAAAGACAAATTCAAGGGCGACGAAGAGTTCCACTTATTTCAAACAATTTAGCTTCCGAGTTCAAACGAAAAGTGTTTCATGCATTCAATATCTAAAATTCGAGTGTCATAATCTGTTATTAATCGCGTATGAACGATAAAAAAATTTAGGTAACAAATAAGCCAAGCATGGCTTAAAGTCACTCAAAAAACAAAAAAATTAAAAAATAAGTGCTCGGAATTATTTGTATCATAAACATTGGTTAGAGCGGAACAAAGTTCGCCGGGTCAGCTAGTAGAATATAATAGAATCGAACATGTTGCACAGAATGAAAAAAAAATGGAACAGGATGGAACAGAATGTAATAGATTTGAAATGAATGGGACAAAAGAATGGAGGAAAATAGAACAGAAGTACTATTGATCAGCTTGAAAGAGAATACAATAGAATGGAATGGAATGCCACGCAATGGAAAAAATGGAAATAAATGGGCCGGCATGCCCAAGAGTGGAATATAAAGGGTGTCCACGATGAAATTGCCACACTATGAAATTGCTCTAACTTTTTAACCGTTGGGTAGAATTTAATGAAAATTTGGGTGGATTTAGTTCACAGTGCATTATTTACCTCCTGCAAGTTTTAAAGTCCTGTGATTAAAACTCGCGGAAATGGAGTCAAAAGAACAGCTCGTGCGTGATAAAATCTTGCGCATTCATCACGAGAACAAGGATATCTCGCATCGTTCCATCGCTAAAACGTTGGGAATCGCGAATTCCACGGTGTCGCGAGAGATTAAGCTGTTCAAGGAACGGTTGACCACCGATCGAAAGCCCAGAAGTGAAGGAAAAAGTATTCCGTACAACACCAAAAATCACAACCGCGTAGTTAGGGCCTTCAACCGAAATCCGAACGCCTCCGTTCGGGATGTGGCTAAGAAGCTTCACCTAAGCCGAAGTTTTGTCCAGAAGGCCAAAACTAAGGCTGGGCTTCGAACGTTCAAGGTACAAAAGGCCCCTAATCGCGACGAGAAGCAGAACAAGTCCGCCAAAACCCGTGCCAGGAAGTTGTACCTCAACATGCTGACGAAAGTTGAATGCTGCATCATGGACGACGAAACATATGTGAAGGCCGACTTCAAACAGATCCCCGGCAACCTGTTTTTCACGGCCAAGGATAAGTTCACCGTTCCGGAGCATGTCCGCACTCAGAAGATGTCCAAATTTGCGAAGAAATTCCTGGTTTGGCAAGCCATCTGCACGTGCGGGAAGCGGAGTGCACCTTTCGTGACCCAGGACACGATGAACGGACAGGTGTACATAAAAGAGTGCCTCCAGAAGCGGCTGCTTCCTCTCCTGAAGGCCCACAACGTCCCAACAATCTTCTGGCCGGATTTGGCCTCATGCCACTACTCCAAGGACGTGCTGAAGTGGTATGCGGACAATAAGGTCAATTTCGTGCCGAAAATGTTCAACCCTCCAACACTCCGGAGCTCCGCCCCATCGAGAAGTACTGGGCGATTATGAAGCAGCACCTTCTTAAACGACCTAAGGTAGTGAAGACAGTCGAGGAACTGAAGAAAGTATGGGTTTACATGCAAAAAACGGTTGATTCACAGGTTGTGCAGAATCTTATGGCCGGGGTTAAGGCCAAGGTGCGGGCATTTGCGTATGGACTGTAAATAAAATACGAGTAAAATGGTAAAATGAAGTTTAATAGTTATTTCTCAATCCCTGAAAATTTGATGGCAATCGGATGAAAACTCGAATTTTGCGAATCAATTTTGTGTGTGGCAATTTAATCGTGGACACCCTTTAATAGAACAAACTGGAATATAATGAAACAGAATGGAATCGAATGGACCTAAATGTTATAGAATGACAAACAATAACATTTAATGAAATTGAATGCAATAGAATGGAATAGAATGGCAAAAAATGGAATAAAATGGAAAATAATGGAATACAACAGAGAGGAGCAGAATGGAAAAGTATGAATTGAGTATAATGGATTAGCATGAAAATCAATAGAATAGAATAGGGTGTTATGGAAAATATTGGAATAGAATGGGGCAGAGCGAAATAGAATGGAGTAGATAATAAGGCAATAAATGTTTCTACTGTTCGAGACCCTTCATCACTCTGTAAGGGGGGGGCTCCCATACAAATGAAACACAATTTTGAGCATAGCTCAAGAGCCAACATGCCAAATTTGGTTCCGTTTGCTTCAGGAACAAAATTTGGCATGTTGGGGTTTTTTGGAGGCAAGAAAGTTTCTATGGAAGTTCAAGTTCCCACCCCTTTTTGAGGGGGGGGGGATAACTTTAATTTGAAAGAAATAGATGGGAGAAATTCAAAAAAATGATTGCCTATCAGTGTTAGTTTTGTGCCTCCAAAAATTCAAAGTAGCGATGCAAATTTGTCATGGTTACGGCTGTTTTGAATTCCAGCAAACTTCACCCTGAAGCAGAATACGATTTTTTAACAACCCTGGTTGATTGAAAGCAAGAATCTATCCCTGGATTCAACAACCATCCCAACACTTGACAGAACCATAGTTTTGCATTTCTTGGAAAAATTCTCCTCCATGTTCCAAACATTTGCAACTAATTATTCCATACGATCCCATAAACCTTCGGAGCTATTTCTAGCTTCCAAAAGCCCAAAAAATACGCCTTCTTGGGGCAGTTGACCGTTCGACATAAATTATCAACATATTAACATCGTAAATAATGCGACAGGCCAACGGTAATTGAAACCCAGCTGCGTGATTATTTATCGATGACTGCCATCGACATTCCGGCCTCGGTGGGACACCGGTCCGGTCCGACCACCTACAGTGGGGGAGAGGGGACATGAATCATTTCCATTCTCATTACCTCCCCTTATTTCGGTTAAGTCATCGTGGCCTACGCAGTCCCAAATTAAGAATACATTCTTCGGTGAGCAATTTCCGCTTGGTCTGATTTATCCGACTCGAAATTAGCCTCCTCCTCCTGCTGCCACATTCAAACAACAGATTTATTCTGGTCATCCAACATTGTGTTTTCTTCTTGAATTCTTGACGCAACAACATCAGGAAGAAAATTACAATTTTCCTTCTCGCTTACCACTTTGAATGCCGGCCGACTGGAGTGGAAAATCACGGGCAAGCAGGCGGCTGGCAGAAGTTGCCAAGAAAAGGGAAAATAGCTATTGGTTTAATCACAGTCACCTCAACAAAAGGCGATCACCCCTTTTCCCTTCTCGTCCTCGTCAGCCTCGTTTCTCTCCCGCTCTGACACACAGAGGAAAAGAATGGCAAGAAAGAGTATGCCACTAATAAGGCCTCTGCAGCGTCGTTGTCGTCTTCGCCATCGCCGTCGCCGTCGCACAGTAGTGGTGGGTATCGTTTTCCCGTTTTCTGCATTCATCATCATGCCTTGGCCTTGCCATGATGATGGCAAAGAAGCCGTATCAGCACAAAACGACAGATATCAGTACAATAGAATCCGTGTCGATCCTGGCTGGAAAACTAACTTTCCCCCTTCCCCCCTTCGGCTCATCAACATCGTCCTGTTAGTTTTCTTTCAATGGATGTCACACGGATCGATCCCGGTGAAAAAGATGAGCTCCCGGCTTCGTGTCAAGATGGCTGTTGTCAGAAGAGGGGGGGGGGGGTCTTACTGTTGCTTCAATCACGTTTCGCTTTGCGTTACGACCCGACGGGGGACGGCAGAGGAGGGCGCGTGGGAAGAGATAATGGGGAAACTAGCGTACCTCCTGCTGAGGAATGACACGATGGCACGATGAGTATGACACAATGGGCTGCACGTTTCCAAAGGAGAAGAATGCCACTCGAACGGGCGATGCACAACGATGTTTTCTTTTCTTCAAGCCTTGAGCCGAGATTGAAGCATTGAGTAAGGTGTTTAAAGTAGCATTTCTTTGTCCGTTGCAGTGAGTGGAAGAATGTAAATTTTAGTTCGTTGAAATGAGCAGGACGAAAAATTGGAATCAAATCCATCAAAGCTTTCAGGAAAATCCCTCACACAATCGATGTGTGAATTCCGTCACTTCCGAGTGCCGCGTCGTGTCGCAGGATCATTTTTCAAAATGAAATCAAAATTGATTGAAGTGTTGGCTTTCCGTTCGCGGGGCACTCCTTCCTTCCTGGGCTCGGTCGATCCAACCCAAAACGGCTGCCAATCTGCCATTTCATCCTCTCCCACTCCAAACATACGCTCCTGTAAGGACTTGTTCTCCCGCAACCGAAGCAGGAAGTCCTGCACTTTAAAAAACATTTATCTTATTCGACAGGGTTTTTTTTCGCCATCCTCGTTGGCACCATACTCCATACTCGTCTCGGACGGGTTAGTCTGACTCGAGTTCCGCCGGAAAATTGATGATGATGAAATATGACGCATCTCTCTTTCCAACCCCAACCGAACTAAATCAGTGCAATTAGCCTGATGAAGCAGTCAATTTTCCATCAAGTAAAAATGTCAATAATATATCTGATGGTATGCTCGTTAGGATCCACACTCCGATGGGTTAAACCCCTCCCCGCCCAGCGAAGGTGCCATTTGAAAAATCTTCGATTTCCGGACCTCTCCCGCCCGGTTCAGGGCTGGTGGTGGTTTTCAGGCGCTGCAAAACAAAACAATAATTCAATTCCCGCTTCCGGATGCGCCCGGGAAGGAAACCCGAGCGCCAAACCACAAAAGGCCCGAAACCCCCTCCTGCAAACCCCGCCCGGTCCGGACCACGAGACGGCCCCAAATAAAAACACAAACAACCGTTTCTTTCGCCTTCGCTGGCAGCGCTTCTCAAGTCGTCCACTGGAGAGAAAACCGGAATCTGATTTATGATTCCACCATTTCTAGCCATTTGTGCTGGTGGAACTTGGTCCCCCCCCTCGCAGTTCCCATCCGGTCGGTTTGCAAAAGGGGTCGCCCGGTCTGGTTCGGGGTCGGATGGATTTCTCCGAGACGGAACCGGGACCATTCTCCTTAACCTCTCTGGCGTAAGACGTCGTATTTTTTTCCTTCCTTTTTTCTGGAGTTGTGCTGGTAATCCCTTAACCGTGTGATATCGAGCACCCAGAGTGCAATATTTTGTCTGCCTTGCTGCCGCCGCCGAGAACTCGCGAGGTGTATGATTTATGGTCATAAATTTCTGCTCGCTTTGCGCTTTCTTTCGCTGGTCCGGCTGATGCTGGTCGATTCGAAAGCTGATTCTTCTCGCCCATCGAACGACGGGACACGAGAAGATTTTGCTCTAATCGTTACCGGGGATTACACGGTCCACTTGGGATGTGATCGCCGAAGGAGTTTGGCATGATTTCCCGAAGATTGCGTCTAAGTTTTATCCTGAAAAGTATATTGATGCAATGTAGTACACGGTGGGATGGGTTTTGACATCCATAGGGAGCAATCATTGGAGTTTTTTTCATCGGGCGGTATCACAGCAACCTTTGCTCTAGAGGAATGAAGCGACAATAATAAACAAGAATTGCAAATGTCTGGTTGTGGTGAAACTTTATTTTTAGAAGTTTTTTGTGAGTTACTGACTTCTGTGGAACTATAGTTTTTTAACAAATTTAAAAATGACCTTGATATTAGGATTTGCGTGATACTGATGCAATGACGTTTATAAAAGGTCCGGTCCAAACGGCATCCATTTCAAACTAACTCCACGTTTTCTCAACATCAAAGAGCAGTTTGGGGCTAATGCTTTGTATTATGTACCTTCGAGTGGCATTATGTTAACGGACTTTTATTCAAGAAATGAAAAACAAAGTAGCCCAGGATGGACCGACGACGAGGCACAATCGACGTCTTCCGGGATACCATGGCAACAAGTAAATAACAAACTTATGGCAGAAGTTGTAAGTAATAAAGCATCGGTATCATGGTTACCGATAATCAACAATCAATATGGAAGAGTATGAAAAAAAAAAATTTTATGCTGAAATGTCAATATTCAACCGTCAAGATCATTATAATTAATCACTTCTACCGATTTGAGACCCAGCCTTTGATTCTGCTCTACGAGTTTTACCTACAAGAGGTTATGGACACCGCGAAGGATACTGCGCACAGAATATCCCAGTTTTCAAATCAAAATGGTCCAGTTGTATTGCAGGTGCTTTAAGAAGACGTCCCGGAAGCGGAAACGGCGAAGAAAACGTTTTCAGAAGCAGACCGGACGGTGAAGAGTTTGATCGTTGATCGACGGCAAAACTATTCAGTGCTTGAGGATGCCCGATGGTGATAAATGTTGCTAAGGATAGGCTAAGCCTGGTGACAAAATATGAAGACGTGGTAAATGAATTCTGCCACCATGGTGTGCATCTAAATGTGTCAAAAGTTCTATACGTGCCAAATCTCCGTGACAAACATCTGTCGGTAAAGAAATTAGCGGTTGCCGGTGTGGAGGTGCTGTTTCGGCAGAACAAGACGGTTCTAAAAAAAAGATGGTGTTGTTCTAGCTACGGGCAATCACTTTGAGGTGAGCATCAAGGTGAGTGAATACATTGCAAACGTTTGCCAGGTAGATCAGCAACGCCTGGGGCATCTCGGGCAAGATGGCATGACCAAGATCATGCTGAAAGAGATGGCAACAGGTATGGATTTCAAGCCAGGACAGGTTGGATTCTGCGGTCTGGGCAAACATGGTCAGGATCCTTTCGACGGAACATGCGAAAAAGTGAAATCAGCCGGGGATGGAAGCAAGTAATTCGGGTCGTGCATCGACGATTTAACTCATTTCGCCTTGATTTACCTCATGGAGCAGTAGTCTAAGGTCTTCGAGAAGTTTCGGGAATATGAATCGCTGGTGACTGCTCAGTTTGGAATGCGGATCTCGAAGCACTGATACTATTGAACACAAAGCGTACTTAAATAGCATATAAAGCCAAAACAATGATCATTGATATTCCAATATTTGAACAGTCTAGAGCAGTTATAGAGGGTGTCTGCATATTATCCGTACAGACTTTGTCGGTATGCCTCAACTCAACCAAGCGGATTGAACTAAGCATACCTACATGGTTTAGCATCTTGACCTATTGTCTTTATACGCAGTAAGTTTGGTATAATTGAACTTTTTCGAAAAGGAAAAACTGTTTCAGTGATTGCAAAGACCCTGAATTTGGCAAAATCTACAGTGAGTGACGCAATAAAACGTTACCAAAGGATTTAACGCTAGATGACCGCATAGGGAAAGGAAAATCAAGCGGATCAAGCGAAATTCCTCGATTTCCATCCGAAAGTTGGCAAAATCACTGAAAATTTCAAAATCTTTCGTTCGAGCATTAGTTCACGACGATTTGAAGCTTCAGTCATGTAAACTCTGCAAGAATCACTACTTGAATGATACCATGACAGCAAACCGGTTGAGAAACTTATCCGAGGGCCGCTATCGGTTAGTGCTGTTCACCGATGAAAAAGTTTTCACAATCAGCAGCATTACAGCCACCAAAATAATCGGCATTTGCCTCCTGCTGCTTCCATAAATCGTGGAAGTATTTCAAGGAGTCAACGTCCTGCTTCTGTCATGGTTAGGGGTGGAATAACTCATTTCAGAAAAATCCCTTTGATCTTCATCGACAAGTGGGGGAAGGTGAATCTACTAAGCTACTTATAGACACTAGAGGATCTTGAAAAATTCCGGATTTCTCGAATCCCGGGAAATCATTTTTCACCGTCCCGAAAATCCCGGGATTCCAGGGACACACATTTTTACGCTTTGATACCTCCCAATAAATTTCGCATTCAATATAACCCATACAACGCCAACATGCATACCTACATCGATGTTATACATCATTCATGAAAATGCATCAATACTTTTGCGGTGGTTCAGTAGGCATTCGCATTTTTTCCTACACATTTAACACACACACACGCGCGCGCCAATACGACGCAAGCTGTCATTTCCATTCAAAACATTGTTTTCATTCACTGATTACTGCTTCTGAGCTCATTGAATAATTTCGGATTGCCGTTGCATCAAAATAAGTAGTAAAATAAAATTTGTGCAAATGTAGCCTTACATCCAATTATTTTAAAGGCATCAAAGAAATTTGGAAACACTTCGATAGCATTGCGGATGACAAAGAAAAAGCACGATGTCGAAAGTGTGAGCAAATTTTGTCGTGCAAGAGCTCTTCGACCAGTGGTTTGCTCCGGCACATGAAGAACAAACACGACATGGATTCCAAACCCCCCACAAATCCTAGTGAGTCTGCTGCGAAAGTTAAATCATCCACACCAAATGTCCCAGTGAAACAAGTAGCGACGCTCAAGTTCGTTAAACGTTAGTAACTGGCGGAAATTGTAGCTCGGCTGGCAGCAGAGGATGGATTTTCGATTAATGCAATCACCAACAGTAAGTTCGTGGATATTCTCTGCCAACGTCGAATACATCCGAATACTATGGACACGCTCAACAGCAAACGCGGGATGAAATAGTGAAGCGTCTCGATAGTGGTGAACTGGTTAGTCTCGCTTTGGACGAGTGGACAAGTCTAAGCAACAAGCGCTACTGAAACGTGAATGCCCATTTCGCTGACGGATCATTCTACAACCTGGGTCTTTGCAAAATTCGTGAGTTTGAAAAGGTTTTGGAAATGGTCAAGGATATGGTCCGGAAAGTCGGTATTAAGGATGGAAACATTGTAGCATCAACGACGAACGAAGCACGAGTGATGACGAAGTGTGGAAGATTTTCGGATTACCTTCATCAGCAGTGTTACAACCATGCGATTCACTTGGGGGTTTGCGATGTCATATACAAGGATCAGCCACCTGTTCCAATTGAAAATGAGGATTCAGATAGCGACGATTCGGATATCGACGATTCGGACTACGATGATGAAGTTGGTTCTTCGGGTAATTATATTGAAATGTTCATGTTCATATATAAAGAAAACAGCAAATTGATTTCAATTACAGACTTGTACACCACGCGATTTGGAGAGTCTCTGAAACGTATTAGAAGAATCTTGATTTTTTTTTCGAAAATCGCTTGTTAAGAATGCACTGCTTCAAGAAAAAATCACGAAAATGTTACATAAATCACTTCAACTGTGTGTGGACGTCAAAACTCGTTGGAACTCGACTGAAACGATGCTGGAGCACTTCATTTGCGTTTTGATTGCCTTAAAGATACACTTTCCGAAATAGGCCTTTCAGGTCTTATGTTGGACAGTGATTTCGAGGGTGCAAAAAACCTTCAGGAAGCTTTTCAGCCAATCAGACTCGCTTCGGAAGCATTGGGAAGACGAGATGCTACATTGCTGTCTGCGGAAGGCAGCTTAAGTTTCTTGTATTCGAAGTTAAGAAAACTCCAAAGTTGGAAACGACCTCTTCGATGCAATCACGAGAAGAATCAACGAAAGCAAGTTCCAGCAGAACTCAAAAGCTCATCGAAAACGCAAATGATTAAGTTCATCGAGGAACTGGGAGTTCGATTGTTGCAAGACTGCCAAAGACCAATGATGATGCTGCCGAGTTGAATGCTGATTCGGCTATGATTGATTTTTCAAAAGTAATTGCGAAAGAGCTGTCACTTTTTCAGCTACATGGTAAGTTGAGCCCGAATCTTGAAATCATTATCGGCGGCTCAAAATTAATCAAACCGACGCAAGCGCTTCTTTTCGAACTCCGGAAATATTTGTTTTAAAAAGCGAACCTCATTGTCCGATGAAAGCATTAATAACATTTGCTTCTCGAAGTAGTATTTTCAGAGAACGAATTGAAATTTATTAGACCTGTTACTTGATTTGAACCATGGATTTTAACGTAGGACTACGTTTTTCTTTTCTATACCGGGTGCCGTTTCAAATTTTTGAAAAATGAGAGCGTTACGCAAAAGTGAAAGGTTTTTGAACGCTTATAACTCTCGTTCGACTAAACAGAATGACTTCATTCATGCATCATTTTATCAAGAAGACTCACAAATTTTTCGCATCAAAATTTCAATAAAGTTCAATTAGTATAAGTAGTTCAATTTTTCATTTGAAAATGACCTTCTTGTGCTCCCATACAAATTTGCATATCAACAGGTTGAAAAATGTGTTTTCCCTAGCAAGGTCATAGGAAACGAGCAACAAATGTCTTCTTCTTCTTCAAAATAACTTTTCCCCGTCCCACACAAATTTCTGAACGCACAAAGCTATTGGTCGAAAATGACATCATATTTGCGCTACGCTCTGATTGGTTCATACTGCCACAGTTACCTTGCCAGCAATTATGGAACACGTGGAACGACCGAACACCAATAATCAGTTCTCGCTGTGCATCCGTATGCGACAGATGTGTTTGGCGAGCACGTTGAAGAAAACGCCGCCCGTGAAAACAAGAATACCAGATTCATCCCACTTCACCTGCAGCTGGCCATCCGCAACAACGAGGAGCTGAACGGAGAAAGAAAGCCCAAGTGGAATCGAAAACATTTCTCCCCCGTCAACTAAATCCGTCCTTATCAGGACGACCAAATCAGTTTACCTACTAAAGAGTTGGGTTGAATTTTTCTAGTGTGCTGTTGTTAATTCAATTACCGCATCACGGCTGAATATGGCAATAATTAAACGTCGCGTCCCCGATTAGAAAGAACAAAGAACGTTGAACAACAAACGAACGAAAGTCTAGAAGGGATAATTCGAGCCAAACAGAAACACATCAGTGACCTTGTGGTGGTGTTCGCCATTGATCCTTGTTATGCGTACCGGATTAGTTGCTGTTGGTGGGAAGCAAATTAGGCATATTTCTGTTGAGAAAATCATCCGTCTAGCGTGCACTAATTCAAACTAATTATTGTGGCGCAATAACAGAAGTTCGTCCCCTATGGTGCAATCTGTATCACATTGCCTTCGTTGGTACCGCCTTCTTTTGTGCAATAGCATCCAATGCCATGACATACCAGCTCTTAGCAGAAATTTTGATTCAGTCTTACATCAGTCGTGGTGCTGTGCAGAGGCTGTTGCAACACAGTTTGCGGCAGCCAGCACCCTGGATGGTGCACTGGCGAACAGTCGTTGCTCGCACTCCCGCTTCTTTCTACTCAATTTTTGAGTACAATTGTATGCTATCTCTTTTTTCATCACTGTTGATCAACTCAATTTTTGATTAGATCCACTTCTTACAAAAATGTAGTAACATTTTCGTGAGAGAAAAAGAGATAGCATACAATTGTACTCAGAAATTGAGTAAAGTGAAGCGGGAGTGCATAGAGGCGTTGGTACAGTTGGCTGTTGGTGCCGATGCTCCTGTCAACCTCGCTAAGAGAGTCGTGGCTGCTGAAGCCTACGAGTTGGCGGGAAAAAGCCGCTCGTGACAAGACAAACAACCCTAGGGGAATCGAAAACTATTTCTCCCTCGTCAATTAAATCCGTCCTTTTCAGGACGACCAAATCAGTTTATTAACTAAAGAGTTTGTTTGGTTGAATTTTTCTTTTGTCGGTTTGTAGTTCTATTACGCCGCCTCCCGGAGTATCGAACGAAATTTTAGAAAGGATAATTCGAGCCGAATTGCGACACGTCAGAGACCGACTAGACTATGTGGTTGAGTTCGTTTTAGTTCCTAGTTATGCATACCGGATTAGTTGCTGGCAGTGGCTAGCAAATTAGGAACATTTCTGTTAAGAAAATCATCCGTGCACTAAGGAAAGGTCCATTAATTATGTCACGCAGTAATGGGGGAGGGGGGGGGGAGGGGTCTGAGAAAATGTGACGATCTATGCAAAAAAAAAAATAAAGATCCATATGAAAAACGTGACAAGGGGGGAGGGGGGGTTGTAAAAAGACATTTTTGCGTGACGTAATTAATGGACGTTCCCTAATTAAAACTAATTATTATGGCGCAATAACTGAAGTTCGTCCCCTTTGATGCACTTAGTATCACATTGACTTCGTTGAATGAAAATTTGATTCAGTCTTACGGTAGAGTAGTGCTGTGCAGAGCAAAATGTACTGTAGCGACGCAGTAGGCGTGCGACCACACTGGAGGATGCACTGGTGAGCATTCGTTATCCAGAGATGTTGGTGCAGTTGGCTGTTTGGGCCGATGCTCCTGTCAACATCGCTGCGAGAAATAAGGCTGCTGAAGCCTATGAGTTGATGAGAAAAGCCGCCCGTGACAACAACGGGACAAGAATCATCCCACGTCACCTGCAGATGGTCACCCGCTTCGACGCGGAGCTGAACCAAGAATACCAAGAAGAAACCCCAAGTTTAACCGTGAAACTTGTTTCTCCCGAGTCAACTATATCCGTCCTATTCAGTACGACCAAATCAGTTTGCTTATTAAAGAGTTTGTTTGGTTGACTATATCTCTTGTGCTGTTTGAAATTTCAATCATTCGATTGGAATCAAATAATTTTGGGAATGTATGTGGTTCAACCATCGTAGAAAATACAACTATGGCCGTATCATTATTAAAGCCAAACGGTCCTTTTCAAGACCACCAAATGCTATCTAAAGAGTTAACAATAGAATTTCTTACATATTTACTTCCCAATGCTGGTCTATCGTTCAATTAGCACTATTTCGACCTAGACGTCAATCGGCAATAATAGACTATGAATTCCCAAACAAGCCACAACCATCTACAACGCAATAAGGATATTGATCTCGTGATGATAGAATAAAAACATAAATTTACTTGATAATTTTATTCATTTTGTTTGTTTCTTAATTTTTAACAATAACGGCTAGTTTAATAACGTAACATATTTATTGTTTTTCGGAATTTAAACCTAATATACTTCAAATAATAAAAGTATGCAAATGACTTCCATTTTTACTCAAAAAAATGTTGTCAATGAAGTACTCACCCGTTGAGTAATGTTTACCTAATGTGCAGAATCAAATTTACCCATCTCTCCAGTTCAACAACAGTACTCAACTTTAAGTTTAATAATACTCAATTCTAGGTACTTTGTTTTTGCCGTGTATACCACCTTATCTACTGGGTGTTGAAGCATTTTAACCTGATACTGCCGTTTCCTCCAAAACAATAAGCATTATGAACAGCTTCATAATTGACATTTCCTTGCGGATTGAAAGCATATCTGTCCGACTGACTTAAATCAATTGGCGGATTGCCCTGACATCTCTGGAAAAGCAAACTGCCCCTCGATTAAGCTGCCGGGAGAGCTAGCTTAACACGAGGTTTCCGAGCGAACCAAAGCCATGGTCAAGTAAACCAGCTTCATGACGAAATGAGGTGGTGTTAGTAGCTGTTCCCTCGAACCCCTTTTCAGAGCCATCAAAACTACTGGAAAAGAAAGTTGACATGTGTTTTGGAAAGCTGGAGGCTGGGTTTCGGGATAATCGATAGTGAAAAACATCTTTCGTGTACCGAAGCCGTAATAGTTTTGACATTTGCACTTTTAGCAGTGTTGTACACACATAGGCCTAGCAGAAACCGTATGCAATTGGAGGTGAATGAAACCTTGAGTAAAAGTTTCCCAAATGAACAAAACTCATTCGCACTGCAAGGTATATTACGTGATATAGAGTATCTTGTTATCATATGTCATACATATTATTTCCAGTGAAAGCATGATGAATGAATTTAGATACTAAGACAGGCTATATCAAATAATAAAGATTGTAGTGCGAACGTTTAGTGTATTAGAATTCGATTTGGAAGGAAACCAATTTCGCCCACTCTTTAAACAATCAAGCGATCTAAATTGCACATTTCTTCGTAGTCCTACGTCAACTTTGCGTACAACCCCATTGGGCTGTCCCTTCTAGTTTTTTATTGATGAATAAAACATATTCCTAACCACAAAATTGCGTTTTTAAGTACATTGAAACATTTCCCGGGATCCCGGGATTTCCCGGGATGAGCAAGTAATGTTATCCCAAATCCCGGGACAAGCAAATTGGTCGGGAAATGGAACCTCTAATAGACACAATAGCGTCTTGGGCATCGCAGCATTTCGGCAAGAATGAATGGGTTTCTAACAAGAATGGGCGCATGGAGCAAAAATTACTATTAGCCTTTGCGAACGCATTTTTCCAAGTTTTTTACGAAAGATGAATGGCCTTCTAACTCACCGGATTTGAATCTGATGGACTACTTGGTACGGTCAATCTTGTAGTTCAGCGCTTGCAGTACAGCATTAAATCACTAGAACATCTAAAATCATCTCTTGTAAAGGTTTGGGAACAAATATCTGTCGAAGAACTCACGGCCAACGTGGATAACTTCCTGAAACATTTGAAGGCGTGCATTTTAGCACGAGGTGGCCATTTTGAAATGAACAAACAAAACTTGTAATTTGTAAACATATTGCTATAAAAAACAATACATATTTTTTTTTAATTCAACAATAAGAGATAACTAGAAATTAGAAGAAAAATTAGTATCTTCCATTTAATTCCAACTACCTTTGCTTATCTTCGACAGATACGCGTATTTCGTCTACAATGTGCAGACTTCTTCAGTGTCTCGTACTAATAACTCGACTAGTCGAGTTATTAGTACGAGACACTGAAGAAGTCTGCACATTGTAGACGAAATACGCGTATCTTTCGAAGATAAGCAAAGGTAGTTGGAATTAAATGGAAGATACTAATTCTTCTTCTAATTTCTAGTTACAGGTATTCCACTAAACAGCTCAAAACCCTCTAGGATTCAACAATAAGAGATAACTTTAACACAATTTTGTTGTACGGATAATTTTCGGACACCCTGTAGTTCTTTCGCCATACCGCTATACGAAACGTTCGAGACATCAGAAGCAAAATGGAATGGATGTTAAAGATTTGTCGACTGGTCAATCGCTACAACGTTTACTCAAATTTGAGTGATTTCGCTTTTGACGAAAGTGAGTCTGAAACGACTCAAAATTGAGTAAATTTAGGTTGAGCGGACTTGAACTGGAAATTCCTTTGCGGGATGTGTTAAGTTTCTTGTAGGTCATTGACGTTTCTTGAGAACGATACAGCTGCTCCATTTTTTCACACTCCAACTTCTCCAAGCGGCGCTTCTTATCACGGGAAGAAAAGTTTACTGCCTTTGCTCTTCTTTGAATCGCTCGAACAAACGCTTCGTCTAAAATCATCCAACACTTCTCGTCAATCCAGTCATACCGTTGGCTTCTATTTTCAATCCCGATGGCACTTCCTGCTGCGTTGTTTAACAGGACCCCAGCATTCCTCAAGTGCTGCTTTGGTCAGCTCTCCCTCATACAGCAACGCTTATTCTAGTCATCAGTTTCGACTTCGAGTAGCTTCAGTTTTTCTAGATTGTACCTTTTTTACGATTGTTTTCGTGACTATCCATGGCCGTATTAACAAAATATACCGCATGTGGAACTACTAAAGTGTAAACAAAGCAAAAGTCAACGCCTGCTGTGCTGAAAAAAGGCTACACATATTGGAATTACCATTGATTATACCATGTATGGTTGACCATTCAAGTCCATTTTTTTATTTTTTCCGTTAAGCACAAGTAACATCCACAAGATTAAAATGTTTCATACTTGATGGAATTCTTTTCCAAGATTAAATGATTTTGTGTAACTCAAAATTTCTCCCTGCGATGATTTTGAAAATTTGAAACCAGAGAATTAAGAATGCATAACATTTATTATCGAATGGCATACTTGAATTTCATGGAGTTTTTTTTTACAATAACGGTCTGTGGAGCATCGGGCCCCTTGATAAAAGAAGCAAGCGCAAATTGAACCCAACAGAAAGCTTCACCATCATTCATCAGAAATAATCCAACGAAAAAAAAACCCAACCCATCATCAATCGGAAGGTATCCCACAAAAGAAATTTAATATACATTCGTTGACAACCAAAGAAAAAAAAAAACGAATAAATCGAGCCCAATTTGCCCGGGGAGGAAACATCAACCCCACAGCCAGGACCGGAGACACCAAAAATACCTTTCGCCACGCTGCGCAACCCACACAGCCAGGGTAGGTATCTCATTTCTTTTCATAATTACCAATAAATAATCCCGAAATGAAAAGATTTTTCCCTCTCGAAGACCACCGTCAGTCGGATTGTTTTCCTATTTCGCTCCACATGTGGTTTCCCCCTTTCCTTCGGTTGGCTGGCTGTAAAGCCTTTCCAGTTGCTAACGAAACCCGAAGAAGAAAAAAAACCTCCATTCCCTGGCCCGGAAAGCGGTAATAATAGTCATCAAATGTAGCTCGCGGTCCTGCGGGCGACCATCGAAGAAATTAGTCCTTCTTGGGCCGACCCGGGGAGAAGAAGAAGAAAAAAAAACGTATCCTTCGTGGAAAGGAACCAGAAAGACAGCAGCGACGTGGCAATTTATTGGCTTCTTTTTATTAATTTTCCCGGATCTATTGTCGCCGTGGCGTGTTTTCGCCGATGTCGAAGGACGAGGGACCAATTGCCGGGATCGTGGCACGGAGGGCGGGGGGAGGAAAAGGATCTATTATATCGTTTGCCATAACTTTTGGCAAATAATAACTTTGAAGATGCTTGGTTTCGGTTTCCCGGGAGGATGCTGAATACCTGGAGCTGGGAAGGAGAACCTTGACGAAAGATGAAAGACTACTTTTCCTGGGGAATATTCTCCCGGCCGTGTTTCGCGACACAAAAAGGGAAAACAAGCGATGAAGGAAATAAATATTAATCATTTAAATTGATGCAAAACAACACCGGAGTGTTGTAGCAAAAAAAAATCAGTGGGGTTGTGTACAAGACACGACCGGTTGACGTAGACTACGTTAAACCAAGTGATGCATTATAATGTCAGGGAAATTCTGTGTGGCTATTATTAGCGTTAAAAGGGTTTCTATTATTCGTGCCGGTCGCTTAGCCTTACCGATAGAAGCAGTTTAAGTCACAATATGACGGGTGCGGCTTTTATGGGACATTAGACCAGCGTTTTGAAGCCAGTATGTAAGAAAATTCTATTGTACGCTCTTGAGATATTATTTGGTGGCCCTGAAAAGGGCCGTTTGGTTTTATGAAGTCAGTATGTGGGAACTCTTTGGTGGCCCTGAAACTCAAACATATATTTTGACTGATACCTTGTCTCCTTTTCAACATTGTCCATTTAAATATCATATCATTCGGATCATTTGTATACAATCTGAGTTGTAGTATGCCTTTGAATTATTCAACTTCAAAGAATCAAGGATTTGCAATTTATGCAATTTTAGCAATTCTGGATTTCAAGGGTAATAATAAACATTGAAATACTCTAGAATTCAAATTACGATAAAATTCGTTATCAGAAGATATCCGACAGGTTAAGGTTAAGCGACAGGTGATGAAAACACTATAATCAATTGCAACATTTTCAGTGTGTAAGCGTCTCTAAAAATGTTCAAAGTTCAGAAAGTTTTATCAAACAGAAAATAACAAAAGTTATCTTGCAGTTGTTGTAAGGTTATATACAAGTATATAGGGTACATATCCCTTGACTCAGTCGATTATGTAGCGCACGATTACAGTTTTAACTATAACTCATACAATAATTTAGCTAGAAACGATATTCAACTAGTTATACCTTTGCTAAGACATGCTTAACAAGGCGTTTGCTGTACTGGACCATGAAAAGTCACCAACTAACATTATTGAGTCGAAAACTTTCGATGGATATGGATATCATTAAGGATTCTTGTTCGAACGAATTTCAGTAAAGTATATTTAGTTCATTGCTCCGGCCATTTATTTATATTATCGCTCCGGGCATTCGGCTATATTCGGTATCCTATACGGAATATAAAGCTACTTTATAACATCTAAATGATGTTATTCAAAACAGTAAAATTCCCACTATATTCATTTAGGTGTTGGTATGAATAAGCCCTTCGAAAAATACACAATAGCTCACTCTTACTTTTCCATTGAAAACTTTTATATTCTACATTTTACTATGTGATGAATACATTAGGCCATAGTTGGGAATATAAGGTTAAATTCGTACCTACAATATGGCCTATGGTTTTCTTGTGAAATTTTTGACGTAGACTACGTCTTACGGCAAGGGTAGGGTGTCAAATGAAGATCTAAAATATTGCGACCGTCACGAAAAACCGTACGTTTTGTACGCGAATAACTCAAAAAATCCGCGATAGATTTACATGATTTCTTTTTCAATCGATCGGAAATTTTACCGCGCTTCAATTCAATTGTCAAAAATTATTCTCAAACAATAGTAAACTATTGAAAATAACGCAAATATAAGGTGATGTCTTATAATGTCATTTTGCAGAGTAAATTTACCAAATTTCCTATCACAGATTTCAAATCGAAGCAAGGAACGTCTTGCATCATCTTCTTCTTCTTTGTATTAGAGAGAGACTTTAACCAATCATGTCATTCGTCTATGTACGTCTCGCATGCAGCTGAGAACGGTGTAAAACGAACACTAAGGAAAATTTTGCCTCAGTCGTTTGGCAGCATTGAAGCTGTCTGGTCGCTAATAGCTGCTCGCTAGTCGCAGGCAGCTGGTCGCAGCTGCTTTATTCGTTAGGCAGCGGAGCTCGTCGCGTAGCAGCTGATGGTGGTAAGAACCAAGTGCATCTCCCAAACAGCGATTGTCGCGATGGGGTAAATGGCGGATTAGCGGGGCGCACAATCGCAGAATCGGTTTGTTGTTCAAGCCGCCATCTTATTTCATCGTGGCATTGATTGTTTCGCCGCGACTCGAAAGCCATGACGCTGGCTGTTTGGGGAAAGCGTCCTTGGGGCGAGCAGCAGTAGGTGGAAATAATTTGTCGCTTTTGAGACATACAACTAAAGTAAAAGAGTTGTTTATTAAAGAACTAATCTCTAGATTTAGTCGGTGCTCGATGGAGGCGAGCCGTCGGTAAAAGCTGGTTGGCGCAATCTTTAAATTGATAATCTGTCACTTTTGAGAAACCAATTTAATTAAAGAGTTATTTACATAAGAATTAAACTTTATTTCGTTCGGTTTGTGGTGCCGATTCGTTCGCCGCAACTGCATGGAGGGCGAGCAGTCGGGAAAATTTTACCAGCTGGTTGGCGCAAACCACCAATAAATAATCTGTCCTTTTGAGGACAACCAATGCAGTTCAGGGAGTTGTAAAAGAATTAAATTAATATTTCGTTCGGTTTGTGCGCCATTTAATCTAGTGCCGATTTGTTCAATTTCTAATATATGAGAGTTATTTGAATAAGAGTTTATCTTACATTTTGTTCAATTGGCATTCATATTGGATTTTGCCAAGTCGTTACTAGGCAACAGTGTACTATGTAGCGGATCCATAAAATCAGTGAAAATAAATCAAAGCCTACCGGTGCTTTGATTTATTTTCACCGAAAAATCCTACCAGATAAAAATCCATCTTTGCTACTTTTGATTTAATATTCTCAGCTTGAGAGTTTGTTTGATTGGGATTTTCGTTTCAAATTGTCGGTTGGCAGTCAGTGGTATTAGATTGGCAGTCAGTGGTGTTTTCCCTTCGTCGCATACCTTAAACCACATAAATTCCCTATCACGGACACAATTTTCGATGTTGAACATGATATTCCGAACCAAAATTCTCTGTAAATTCCAATTAGTAGTGTGTTATAAACAGTTGTTCTGTTGTGTTAACGATTCGCGTTGGATAGAGTCCTACCTCTAGGAAGAAAAACTTTTTGAGAAACATACTGAAAGTGAGAATGTCTAACCGATTTGATCCAGAACGCTTGCGCAAATTCAGGAAGCGCATAAAGAGCGAACATACGGGAAATCCTCCGAAACGACCATGCACCGATGCCGAGCGAGCTCGTAGTTATCGGGCAAAATTGAAAGTAGCAAGAGGTAATGCGTTGCCAACAACTAGTTGGGACACTAGAGAAGGTCCTTCAACTCGAGGTAGGAAATTGATATTTATTAAATTTAAATCAATTTGACAATGTGCAATTGAATATCTCTCTATGTTATCGCTCCCTGTCTTAATGAATTTCAACATAGTATTCATTGAATTCTGGTGATGACATGCGCCGCGTGCTTTTACATCATACGACCTACACTTGATATCGATACAAATAATGCGCTGAACATGTTTCAATGCGTGATTATTTTGTCAGGTGTTTATTTTATATTTATAAGAATTTATCATATATTAATCAACCTTTACTCCCATACCCATTGCAAAGAATAATTATATTTTATGAAACTCACTCTCTTCTGCGAGATCTAATATATTTATACATATTTCGATTTCCTTAACGTTTTTGCCATAATGGATTCACTAATTTACCTGATATTCACACAGAAACATGAAAAAAATCAGTGGGGTTGTGTACAAGACACGACCGGTTGACGTAGACTACGTTAAACCAAGTGATGCATTATAATCGTCAGGGAAATTCTGTGTGGCTACTACTAGCGTTAAAAGCGGTTTCTATTATTCGTGCCGCCGTCACTTTAGCCTTACCGATAGAAGCAGTTTAAGTCGACAATATGACGGGTGCGGCTTTTATGGGACATTAGACCAGCGTTTTGAAGCCAGTATGTAAGAAAATTCTATTGTACGCTCTTGAGATATTATTTGGTGGCCTGAAAAAGGGCCGTTTGAGTTTTATGAAGTCAGTATGTGGAACTCTTTGGTGGCCCTGAAACTCAAACCTATACATTTTGACTGATACCTTGTCTCCTTTTCAACATTGTCCATTTAAATATCATATCATTTCGGATCATTTGTCATACAATCTGCAGTTAATAGTATGCCTTTGAATTATTCAACTTCAAGAATCAAGTTGACAGATTTATCAATTTTTAGCAATTCTGGATTTCAAGGGTAATAATAAACATTGAAATACTCTAGAATTCAAATTACGATAAAATTCGTTATCAGAAGATATCCACGGTTAGGGTTAAGCGACAGGTGATGAAAACACTATAATCAATTGCAACATTTTCAGTGTATGTATGCATCTCAAAATGTTCAAAGTTCAGAAAGTTTTATCAAACAGAAAATAACAAAAGATTATCTTGCAGTTGTGCTAGGTTATATACAAGTATATGGGTACATATCCCTTGACTCAGTCGATTATCTAGCGCACGATTACGGTTGCTCAACTATAACTCATACAATACATTTAGCTAGAAACGATATTCAACTAGTTATACCTTTGCTAAGACATACTTAACAAGGCGTTTGCTGTACTGGACCATGAAAAGTCACCAACTAATATTATTGAGTCGAAAACTTTCGATGGATATGGATATCATTAAGGATTTTGTTCTGAACGAATTTCAGTAAAATATGTTTAGTTCATTGCTCGTTGGCCATTTATTTATATTATCGCTCCGGGCATTCGGCCATATTCGGTATCCTATACGGGAATATGCGTAAAGCTGCTATAACATCTAAATGATGTTATTCAAAAACAGTAAAATTTCATCGCTATATTCATTTAGGTGTTAGAGTATGAACAAGCCCTTCGAAAAAATACACACAATAGCTCACTTCACTCTTACTACATTGAAAAACTTTCCTATACTTTCTACATTTTACTAGTGTAGATGAATACAGCACAGCCGTAGCTGGGATATACAGGTTAAATTCAAGTACCTCCACAATATGGCCTGTGGCTTTCTTGTGAAATTTTTGACGTAGACTACGTCTTACGGCAAGGGTAGGGTGTCAAACGAAGATCTAAAATATTGCGACCGCCATTGCAAAAACCGCTACGTTTTGCACGCGAATAACTTCAAAAATCCGCGATGAACGATTTGCATGATTTCTTTTTCAGTACGATCGAGAAATTTTACCGCGCTGCGAATTCAATCGCTATCAAAAAGTATTCTCAAACAATACAATGACTAGTGAAAATAACGCAATATATAAGAGTGATGTCGTATAATGTCATTTGCGAGGAAATGGTACAAAAAAATTTCCTGTCACCGTTAAATCAAACAAGAAGACATCTGCATGTCTTCTTCTTCTTTGTATGGTATTGAAGAGGCACTTTATTAATGTACATCGACATTCATCACATAACGTCACCTTGCCTTCAGAGACAGTATAAAAACGACACCAAGAAAATTTCAGTGTTTGCAGCAGCATGAAGCTGAACTCTGTCATAACAGCGCTCTCCTTCGTCTTTGGTAGCTGATGCCTTCTTTATTCATTAAAACCTTGACTGTCGCATAACAATAGTGGTAGTAAGAGCAAATATAAACAGCAATTATGCTGTGATAAGGTAATGCATTAGCGGATTTTAGGGGCACTGATAAAAATGGTTTGTACCGTCCCATATCTGTAATATCGTGTGATTGTTTCGCCGCAACTTCCTTTTTCCTTTACTGTTTGAGAAAGACATCCTTGACGGCAAGTAAATTGAAATGTTGTCCTTTTGAGACAATAAATTAAAATAAAGAAATTGTTTATTAAGGAAAAACTATTTTAAATTTAATCAGGTACTCAAGTAGAAGTAGTATCAATGCGCTTCGTTGGCGCAATCTTCAAATTAAATGAAAATACAATACTTTGAGAAAAAATAAATTAATTAAAAAGTTATTTATACAAAATTAACTTTATTTAGTTTCTACGTTTGTAACAGTGCCAATTCGTTCACCTGCTTCCATGGAGGCAAACAATTAATTTATAATAGTTAAAACAAACTATAATAGTAATGTCATGCAGGAGACAAACAATGGATTCAGAGTTATAAAATTATTAATTAATATTTGTTGGTTTGTAATTCAAATAAGTGGTGGTTCATTTCTAATTCTTTCAGCAGAGTTATTTGGTGAAAAAGTTTATATACATTTTGTTCAAATTAACATTCATATTGATTTTTGTAAAGTGTTATAAACACTGATGTACTATACTTGAATCATAAAATCAGTACATCAATCAAAACACAAGTACTGATTATTATAACATCTGATAAAATATGCATACTTTTTGATTTAATATTTATAAAAACAACCAAAGACGTTATTGTTGGAATTTCATTTCGTTATCTAATTGGCAGTCAGTAATAATTACAACGATAAGTGGATATTTTCACTAATCCCTTTATAAACCATAAATTCTATCACGAGGCACATTTTCAAATATTGGCCACATGTCATTAATTAAAATTATATATAAATTCCAAATTAATGGTATGTATAACAATTTATTCTTTATTGTGTTAAAAAAGTTGTTAAAGTTGAATAGTCTCTGAAAAAAAAACTTTTTTAATATACGAAAGTAAATCATCTAATTTGATAAAACGCTTTTTCAATTCAAAACTTTTATAAAAATACATTTGCCACGAAATCCTCTCCAAACAGAAATACCTTCTAGTAAAACATGACTCCATAATTATCGACAAAATTAATAACAAAGTAATAAAATTTATAACAACAATTTGGTTTTCGAAGAAGATATGCCATCAAAGTAGAAAATTGATATTTATTAAAATTAATCTAATTTGATATGTAGTGATGAAACTCTATCCTATCTATATTCATGTCTAATATAATAATTTCATATAGTATTATTACAATTCCCAATGTAACAAAGCAACGCGCTTTATTTATTTATTGTGGCGCGCGCGCGCGCGCGCGCGCGCGCGCGCGCGCGCGCGCGCGCGCGCGCGCGCGCGCGCGCGCGCGCGCGCGCGCGCGCGCGCGCGCGCGCGCGCGCGCCCAGGCGGGCGCGCGCGGCG